>CATIWQ010623862.1:0-19088 GCA_949673415.1 Euphorbia schlechtendalii | reverse complement strand
ATCTAGTCACATTTAACATTATTGAATGATAACAATTTGAAAGCAATTCAGTCTTTCGTTAGGGCGACGCGAAGTGAAAATGAGCAACGGTTAGTAACACTAGAGACAAAGACAGATATTTATCTGACACATACTCGTTATAAAAAATTGAAAATACTTCAATGGTCGTGTTATTTGGAAGTGATATCAAGGCCCATTAAAGCCTCAAGGCCCATTAGAAGACCCAAAAATTATATGGGCTAAACAAAGGTATGCCTCGGCACCACTACGCGCCGACACCATATCAGCATAACATCACGCCGAGGTATAGCATCACAAATTAAATAACCTTCGGCGTTACCCACCGCGCTTATGCCGAGACATCATCTTCAAAACCCACGCCAACTCTAACATTTCTCTCTCCTCTGCCGCATTAAATGCATTACCGACTGGCAGAGATGAATCATTTAATGCTTCGACAGCGGACAAGACCCCCAAGCGGCTTGCCACACATGTACCTCTTACAGATGGGTCCCACATGTCATCATTACACACAATCCTATAAATGGCAAGTCTCCAACTGTAGAGGTATGAGTGATCGTTAGAAGAATTCACTAAGACCACTTTTCCCTGACCACTAACAAGATCGTCGGAGGGTCTTCGCCGGAAACACTTTCGGCTGAAGACTTGTTTTGCAGGACCTTTGAAGACTCGATAACTGGAAGATCGCTTTTGAAGAACATCAATTAGTGTTTTCTATTTCATAAAGCCCGGGAAATCTAATTCTTACATGTTTAGTCCTGGTTTAATGTGAGGATATAATGTTTAGATATTAAATTGTGGTCCTTATTTTTAATGTCCTTATTTAAAATTTGACAAATACAATTTTCATTTTTCAGTTAATTAGCTACATCAATCTATAACCACTAAGCTAGCATGGCTACTTGGAACTCCAAGACTAAGGTGGAGATTAGTCAAGACATAGGGGAAGATTATTGGATTTTATCTTTTATTTATTTAAATATATAAACTTATAAATATAATTAAAATATGTAATTTGGTAAAAAAAAAGTAATTGACATTTAGATCTATTTAAAAACACAAGATCTTGGTTAATTCTAATAAGATAAAAAAGATCTATTAAAAATACAAAAAGAAATTTATAAGTGTTTTATCTTAATCCGAACTGTTGGAGATCCTTTTTTTTTTTTTGTTACTTAAAGCACATTGTTCTCACTTTAAAACCTAAAATGAGACATTTATGGTAAAAATATTTTGATGTACAATAGTTGTATCAAACCGAGCTAATGTTTGTGCATTAAAAATTTCAACAATAATTATTAGTATATTGAAAAATGCATTTGAACATAGGTGAAAAGATGGGATTAGACAATAGATGCATAAAATCAGAAAAATGGGCCAATTTTAAAAATAGTGCCCTCCTATGTGTTTCTTTTTCATTTTTCTCCTTAAAAATTGATTGATTCTGAACCAGGATGTTGTTTCAATAATTGGTTCAATATCAAAGAGGATGATCATGCGAGTAGATTGTTAATGAATTTGAAGGATCTATAGGTTTTAAAAAGATTGGCGGGTTTTTTTTTTTTTGCATTAAAAGAAGACCATCAGTACACATTTTATTTTTTTTATTTAAACGAGCACAACTTTACTATCAATTTAACTTCATAAAAAATCTCAATTCACACACATATCATTAATACACATTAATATTAGTGTTTTAAAAAGCGTTAAGGCTCTAGTCGATGGGCCAAAGATTAATCAGGGTCTAGGTAGACTTAGACGCTAGACAGCAGGATTTAAGTGCTAGGCATAGTCGGATGGTGACCTTTAAAATAATGTCTAGGCGGAGCATAAGCGGACCTATACGGTGATTTTTAAAACAATAATGAATATGTTCCCTATTATAATTTTTCCTAGCAAGTGTGCTTTTTATTCTAGGTTAGTGTAAAAAGGTAGAAAAGAGAGGCGGCAAAATTGGCCAAAAAAAGTGAAGAAATGTAAATAGGTCATGAGTGTTTCTGGGGAAAGAGCACCAAGTTGCATAATATCAGAAATGTGAACATGCTACAACGTGCTTTCTGTTTTACTTATTATTTACCCATGTCATCTTTAGCCTTATGGAGATCCAAACAGCAACCTTTCTTGATTCTATAATTCTTTACTCTTTTTTCCTGACGTAATATAACTGAAATATATATCTTATATTGTTAAACTATTGGATCATCAAGTTGCCTTGGATAGTTGGATTTTATGTTGGCGACTACCTCTTTACGCCATAATTCATCGCAATTTTTTTATCATCGATAATAAAAAAATTGATAAAAAAAATATTTTTTCCCTTCTTTTTCAAACCTTAATTGACTGCCGATTATTTGTCTTAATTGTATTCTATCATCAATTTAAAATTGAGATTTTTATGGAAATACCGCTAAAATAATTTAAGTCATGCCTTGGTGTAATTTACAAAGCTCACATTTTAAGTTTTGATTTTTCAAATAATGTGAATTTAAGTTTTGGTTTTTCAAAATACGTGAATATAAAAATAATCACCGATTTCAGGTATAATATTTATTATACTAGGTGTAATGGTCATTATATCAGGTACAATGTTTATTACATTGTTCGAATATGAAATTTGAATCCAGATCTTAAAAATCTCATTATCTTCAATGATTTGAATATTTCTCTGAAATTCTTTGTTATGTTGACTATTATACCGGGTATAATAGTCATTATACCTGGTATAATGACTAAATCTATTCAAATGCGATATCTGAAGCTAATCTTAATAATATTTTTATTTTTCAATTATTTTTTTGATAAAATTAGTTTGCATTATACCAGGTATAATTGCATGATTTGAAAATTGGATTCTAATGTGAAATATGACACTCGATGTATATAATGACCATATGATATTCAAATGCGAAACTTGAAACTTAATCTCAATACTTTCTTTATCTCCAATTATGTATATACGTTTTTATATTACTCATTGTACTGGTTATAGTGGTTATTATACTTGGTATAATAGATATTACACCAGGTATAATAGGCATTATATCAGGTATAATAGCTATCTACAATAAGCCATCACCGAAACAGAAGAAAATGAGATCTAAAAGAAAAGAAGAAAACAATGAATAAATTTAGAAAAAAAAACCAGAGTGAAACAGCTTCAATCCACAAAATAGAACTGAAAATTGCAGAAAAAACTCGATCACGATCTATGAAAACAAATAACAACAGAATCACGAACAACAACATCATATTTGAGAAACTTGAAATCATGAGTTCAAACTCCATAAAATGTACCAAAATAACAATTTTCTCCATTGAAAAATGAAAAAACCTCAGCAAACACAAAAACACTGAAAAAAGAGATCTAAACACAACTAAAAATGCCAGAAAAGAGAAACGGGTCTAAAACACAAAATGCAATCTGGAAAAAAGAATAAAAATGAAAAACAAACTCAATCGCGATCCAAAACAGGAAACTAAATAGCAAATCCAAATCTGAAACTCAAATCGTGATTCAAATAAAAAACTCAATCGCGATTTAAATCGAAAAACTCAAGTCGCAATCTAAAATCCTGACAAAAATAAGAAATAAGATGAAAAAAGAACCAGAAAATAACAAATAAATTACTCACACAATAAGAACAGACTTGACGATATCAAAATCTGATGAAAAATAACGATCAAAGTGATGAAGCATAATCAGATGAAAACGCCACAAAAATCGTGATTCGATAAATATCATGATTCGAAGAGATAGAAAGCATGAAGAAGAAGAAGAAGAAGAAGAAAAGAGATAGATGGATGCAAAGAACAAAAACGAAGAAGAAGCAGAGACAATGAAAAGAAGAAGAAAAAGAGGCACGGAGAAGAAGAAGAAGAAGAAGAAGAAAAGGCACAAAGAAGAAGAAGCAAAAACGTTGTTAATGATGAATGTGAACAGTCAGTAAAAGAAAAAATCAAAAGATAATTAATGAGTAAAACAAAAATATTATTCCTTTATTGTAAAAGGAAAAATATTTTACCCAAAAAGGGTATTGGTTTGTATTTTCCTTTGGGAATGACCTTATAAGAGTGGCCCAAGCCTAGCCCGAGTATGAAGTTTTAAAGTGTGGGTCGGGTTGGGCCAGGTTTATGTTGATTTTTTTATGCAAAGCCCGATTAAGCATGGTCCTGGCCCAACCTGCCCGATGAACAGGTCTAGGTAGAAGGTTATAATTGTTTACCATCGATGTAATATGACAGATAATATCCCTGATTTTCAACAATCCATGAGTGTATGTAGTTCTTACACTTCCCTAATTGTTACATAGAAAATACAACTAATTGTAATGTTAATTCTACAAAATGCTTCACTTATCTTAACAGTATGACATGAATATCTTAACAGTACACCTGTACACTTATGGGAATTTTTTTATGTAAAAACCTATTAACATGATATGATAAAAGTGATGAAATCTTCTGTTGGAAGTAAACCTTGACGTTTGCTGTACTCGTAATATAAAGATAGCAAAAGCATTTCTGAGCTACTGCAGACCTGAGTCAAGGTCAATACGGTCAACTAGATATGAGTTGGTTAAGGCTGGTGTAACTGTAATGAAATGGTATATGCTATTGCATTGATAAAATAATGATTTAACCTGGAATGCATTTGCTCTGCTTTTGTTGTATTTTTTAGTTGTCACTGTCTTAGGAACTAGGCTGAACAGAAATGGGGAAATTCCCTTTCTAAAAAATATAGGTTCGGAAACTTTTGGGAAACCTGTAAATAGTAAACATATAGGGGGTTATATTTATAAATATAAAAATTATAAAATTTCATAGATAATATTTCATTCTTATATAAAATAGTATAGAAGATAAATATGCAAAAAAAGCAAATCTACTATGAAATAATGACTATTTTAAGATATCAAACTATAGGCTATAAGAATATCGAAGATATTAAGGTTTCATGAAATTTGAAAGTTGTGCTTTATTTGATAAATTGTAACTATGTGAGTATGTAGAATGGAATAAAACAAGTATTTATAATACAGGGATATATTATTATTATTATAAAAACTTTTATTATTATTATTTAGTAATGAATTGGAGGTTTTAAACTCTTAATTTGAATAAATTGGGAAGTTTAGTTTTAGAAATGAATCAATATTAGGTCTTCAATTGCGGAAACTGCCCCGGAAATGTTTTGTAGGGGTTTCCATTTCCGAAATAGATGGAAAACTAAATGGCAAGTCACTGGAGTTGCCGAAATGGCACGCCGAAATGAAAGATGAACGAATAAATTTTTATGTTTTTTTTATATTCAAATTAATTGTTATCATGTGGTCATTTCCGAACTCTTTCAAGGTAAATACGATAGTTTATTTCATTTAGGAAAGATGGTTGGTCAACGGTCTGTGCTGAACTGTTTGATTTTTGAATTGATTCATTGATCGCTAAAACAGTGAACATTTAGCAATCATGATGGATGCTTACTTTTATGGAGATTTACATTCTTTTGCAACCATAGTTTGAATCAGAACCATACGTTGAACATTTTGACAATATTGTGATGGCTATTAGTGGAAAAATATTTTTGACTCGTACTAGAAGTTTATATAATAATTTATTTGTTCATCTTCCATTTTTTTCACCTTCAGGGAACTGCAGATGAAGTGGTTGATTGTTCCCATGGGAAACAGCTTTGGGAGCTCTGTAAGGAGAAATATGAGCCACTGTGGATAAGTGGTGGGGGGCACTGTAATCTTGAGCTCTATCCAGAATTCATTAGACATCTAAAGAAGTTCGTCTTGTCTTTAGGCAAAATGAAGTCAGCCAGTAATGTTGCCAAGAGAACAATAGAATCTGAGAATCAGAACAAAGGTTCAGAGGGTGCATCCTCAGATACTTTTGAACTAGGTGCTGACCTTCCAGAAGTATCTAGAAATAGTTTAGATAGTAGACTTGAGAAGTCTAAGAAGCCTAATAAACCTGAAAAATCTCGGATGAGCACCGACCGTGTTGATAGATTTAGGAGAAGAAAAGGCTTGGTTTGGTGATTGCTTATATAACAAGAGCTTCTTCAAATAAAATGTTGTGCATTATTCCACTTGAAGGTAATTTATTTTCTCTTTTGCATTTGTAACCTGCAACAAGTTTCAAACTCTTTATTAATGTATTTTCGGTTTGGGTATAAATGTCATCTGTATCTCGTATGTACCCTTTAAACACGAGTCAAATTAAGCTAAAGTTTTCTGTAAAAACAGCTACTCATTTGGAGATAGCTATCCTGTAATTTGGCCATTAAGTTCGATGTTAAGTATTTTGTTTATTACTCGGAGAATACTGTTTATGCCTTCTGACAATTGACAGGGTAGAAGGCTTAAATATTAATCTATGTTGTATTGTTGGTTTGGTAAAGGATTGTGTTAACGTCTGCTTACAATATGTATTTTCACTTGGACTTGCTATAGTTTGATGAGTTGTAGTTTTGATAGTGATGTATAGGTTATGAGTTTAATTATTGAATGACCCCTAACTTGCCATCAAATTTTAATATATACTTATCCTAAAGAAAGTTGAATTTATCCTCATACCTTGTACGATTAGCTCAATTGAATTATTGCCCAACTGTTCATAACAGCTCGTTGTTGATGTACAGTTACTGTTACATTTTGAGAAATAATTCTTGTGTCAATCTAACTCATAAAATAAGATCTGTTGGCACATGATCTTGTTCAAAATTAATTATATAGCTATTCGATTCAAAATCCAACCCATAAAAGAAAAAGGCACATTAAGGGTTGTAAATGGATTGGATACATATCCATTTTATGTATCAAATTTTACACTTCAAATCCGTTAGATCCTTAATTTAGTACCCAGATCAATGGATCTAAACTGGGTCTCAACTTTTAATTAATATATATTTTAAATTTCGCAACTTTATCTGGTATTGATATTAAACAAAAAAAAAAAAAATTTAATGCATCAATAGGTATTTCAACTCTCATAAAATTTGTTGTCTTCTTAAATTTTTAAAGTGAACACCAAAGCTACCTCAACTTTCAAAAGGTGTACCACATTGTTTCTTCAATGTCACGTGTTCGTTTTTATTGGAGAAAAAATCTGGTAAATGTTTTGAAAAGCCAAATAAACTAGAAAGTTGACATGTAACGTTGAGGAGTAGTACACTTTTTAAAAGTTGAGGCAACTACGACATCACTTTAAAAATTCAGGAGAATAGTTGATTTTTGAGACACATGTTGATATCTAGTGACGCATTAAGCAAAAAAAAAATCTGAAGAAAAACTACAATTCTCTTGTTTTTTTTTAATATTATTAAATGATTTACTAACAAAAAGTTTTGTTGGTAAATTATTGTATCATGAAAGTGATACAGGGATTTAGAATTTCTATTCGTAATAAGAGCTCTTGACTTTACCGTTGGAATTTATTAATTGAATAATCAAGTATAAAACGCACCGTTTGGTATTTAGTTGCTGAGCTGTCAATCCAGCTCGTGTTTTGTAATTCAGTCCTATAAATAACTCTAAGCTTGTAACATAATGATCATCTGTGAAAATATCCAGAATTACTTCTCTCTCTAAGCTCTGAATTATCTCTCTCTCTCTCTCTCTAGGTTCGCCGATTAGTTTTCCGATAATTCTTTCTCTTTTCCGGTATCAATTGGTATTAGAGCATTTCTTTCCTTGGACAAACTTACAATTTCAGTTTTACAGAGAGTAACCATGGCGCCAGCCGCAAATACACGATCGCAAGAAATTCAGCAGCTCGATGAAAACATGAAAGGAATGGTCACTGCAATGTTTGCGGAATTTCGCTTAGAGCAGATGGAGAACAACAAGCGTAGTGAAGCTAGATATCAGGAAATGTTTGAGAGGTTACAGTCGAGAACAGTGGAACACATGGAGGAAGTCATCACAAAGAAATTGGATCGTTCCGAACCGAATCACGCAGATCTGGAAAAAGAAGACTCAAATTCACATTATCAGCTGTCATCCAGGTTTACTAAAGTTGAATTTCCCTATTTTAATGGTGATGATGCAGAAGGTTGGCTGTTTCGTTGTTCAAGATTCTTTGCCATCGATAGAACACCTTTGACTTCTAGAGTTAAATTGGCTTCGCTTCACTTAAGCGGAAGAGCCTTGGAATGGCATCAGTCATTCTTGAAGAGTAGAGGAGTAGCAGGTGAGTCTCCGTGGGATGTTTATGAAGAATCTGTCAAAAACAGGTTTGGAAATAGGATTTATTCAAATCCTATTGCTGATCTTAAAAGATTGTATCAATTTGGAGCTCTTGCGGATTACATGGAGCCTTTTGATACCTATGCACATAAGGTGACGTTAAGTGAGGAAGATTTGCTAGGGATGTTCTTGAGTGGTCTTCAAGATGAGATAGGCTATCCTGTGCTTATGCAAGGGCCTAAAAGTCTGCAGCAGGTGTATTCACTGGCAAGAATCCAAGATGCATATTTGCAAACTCAGAAAAGTGGCAGAACTTCTCAAGTTAAATGGCCTCCTTCATCATTTCCTTCAGTTTCAGCAACTGTGAAACCAATTCCAAGTCTGCAGCAGAATAAGGCACCTTTACTGCCCACGCCACCACAATCTAAGTTGTTGCCACCACCAGTACAAACGAGGCTAAACACCAAACCTGGAAACATGAATAACACAGTTGGAATGAGGAGGTTAACACCAGCTGAGATAGCGGATACAAGAGCAAAGAATCAATGTTTTTGGTGTGATGAGAGGTACTCTCCCAACCACCAATGTACTAAGAGGTATTTGCACCTCATTATGGATTGCTGTGATGAATTTCAAGCTGAAGGTAGTGGAAATCAGATAGTGGAAGAATCTGTAGAGGAAGAGGGTCCTATGATCTCATTATATACCATGGAGGGGTTGGCTATGACTGAGCAGCAGACAATGAGATTAGTAGGGGCTTGTAAGAAGAGAGCTCTACATTTATTAGTAGATACAGGCAGTACTTATAATGTATTGGATGCTAGAACTGCCAAGGCATTGGGTTGTAAACTCAAGCCTATATCACCTATAGAGATTACAGTGGCTAATGGGTAAAAGATTCATTGCACTTGTGTATGCGATGCACTGAAGTGGGAGATGCAGGGGCTGCATTGTGTGGCTAATTTCTTGGTTCTATCCATTGGTGGTTGTGAGGCAGTTTTGGGAATGCAGTAGTTAGCAACATTGGGGACAGTAATCTGGAATTTTGCAGAGTTAATAATGAGTTTTACCTTGCTTAATCAGCAATACTGCTTGCAAGGTGTAGCTAGCTCCAATGTTCAAGTAGTGACTTGACAAACAATGCTTAAGGCATTGACAGGAGCAAACAACGCTTTTTGGGGACAAATTACAAAAGTTAAGGAAGCTAATGGAAAGCCGGTTATTCCTGGAGAAATGCAGCAGTTGATTGAGGAATTTCATTTCCTTTTTCAAAAGGTGGAGGGATTACCTCTTGTGAGGGAGCATGACCACAGAATTTTGTTAGAGGAAGGGGCAGCTCCTGTCAATATTCGACCTTACAAACATTCTCCAACACAGATAGACATCATAGAGCAGATGGTCAAGGAATTGTTGGATAATGGTACCATTAAACACAGCATAAATCCCTATTCTTCTCCTGTGATTTTGGTTAAAAAGAAAGATGATAGTTGGAGGATGTGCATTGATTACAGAGAGTTGAATAAAAGGATAGTCAAGGATGGATTTCCTATTCCTAATATTGAGGAGTTGTTTGATGAGCTTTACCAAGCTACTGTTTTCGCCAAGCTTGACTTAATGTCTGGCTACCATCAAATCCGAATGTGGGTAGGAGATACACAAAAGACAGCTTTCAGGACCCATGAAGGGCATTATGAATTCCTAGTTATGCCTTTTGGTTTAACTAATGCGCCTTCAACCTTTCAGAGCTTAATGAATGCATTTTTCAAACCTCTGTTAAGGAAACATGTCCTAGTATTTTTTGATGACATATTGATATACAGCTTGAACATGGTAGAACATGTTACTCATGTGAGGGAAGTGTTTGGAATTTTGCAAAAACATCAGTTGGTGGCTAAGCTAAGTAAATGTAGCTTTGGAAATCATCAAGTAGAGTATTTGGGCCACATTATAGAGGGGGGTAATGTTTTGACTGATCCTAAAAAGGTGGCAGCAGTCAAGGAATGGCCTATACCTGGTAATATCAAACAGATGCGAGGATTCCTTGGTCTTACTAGTTATTACAGGAGGTTCATAAAAAACTATGGCTTGATTAGTAAGACATTAACTGATATGCTTAAGAAGGATAGTTTTATGTGGAATGATTCTGCTATGGCTGCTTTTGAACAGCTGAAGTTGGCCCTAATCATATCACCAGTACTTGCTCTTCCTGACCCAAACAAAGATGTCATCATTGAAACTGATGCTTGTGATGTGGGGCATTGGCGTAGTCCTAATGCAGGAGGGGCATCCAATTGCCTATATTAGTAAGGCTCTAGCGGAAAAGTACAAGGGTTGGTAGGTCTATGAAAAAGAATTATTAGAAGTTGTGCATGCTGTTAAAAATGGGATCTTTACTTGGCTCATAGGAGGTTCACCATTAGGACTGACCACATGGTTTGAAGTTTTTGTTAGAGCAGCGGATTACTACAACTAATCAATAGAAATATATAGCCAAACTATTTGGTTACAATTTTGACATCACTTACAAGAAGGGGACAGATAACACTGCTGCAGATGCTTTATCTCAGGTTCCCATGGCAGAACTAGCAACCTTGGTTGTTTCTACTCCAACAGCCAGTTTGATGCCAGAAATAATACATAGTTAGGAGCAGGACACTGAGTTGCAGGCAATAATTCAGCAATTGAAAATAGGGAGTGGAATTATTAAGGCCTATACTTGGGTGAGTGAGATTTTGAGGAGGAAGGGAAGAATAGTAGTTGGAAATTCGAAGGAGCTTAGGAGGAAAATTACCCAGCTGATGCATGAGACTGCCCAAGGTGGTCATTCGGGTGCTTTGGCAACTATCAAAAGAATAAGCACTAATTTCTTTTGGAAGGGTTTGGAGAAGGAAGTAAGGAATTTTGTGAGAAGCTGTGTGATCTGTCAGACATGTAAATATGAGAATGTCAGATCCCCTGGGTTACTGCAACCCTTGCCTATTCCTGACAATATTTGGATCCATGTCAGTATGGATTTCATTGAAGGGCTACCTAAGTCACAGGGAAAAGAAGTCATTTTTGTTATTGTGGTTAGATTGAGTAAATATGCTCATTTTCTTAGTCTCAAGCATCCCTATTCTGCTAATTCAGTAGCACAGCTCTACTTGAATGAGGTATATAAACTACATTGCTATCCTACTACTATTATCAGTGACTGAGATCTTGTGTTCCTAAGTAGATTTTGGACTGAATTATTTGCATTACAAGGGGTCCAACTAGCTAAGTCAACGGCTTATCATCCCCAAACGGATGGGCAAACAGAAGTGGTAAATCGTTGTTTGGAAACATACCTGAGGTGTATGAGTCATCAGCAGCCAGGGAAATGGGTCAATTGGTTGCCACTTGCTGAGTGGTGGTATAACACCACTTATCATTCCTCTCTCAATTGTACTCCCTTTGAAGCGGTGTATGGAATAGTGCCTCCTATGCATGTGCTTTACGTACCTGGAGACTCTCCTGTTCAGACTGTTAATGAATTTCTATTAGAAAGGGAAATTGCTCTGCAAAATATGAAATTTCTATTTGGTTACTTGCACCGAGCCCAGCAGAGGATGAACAACAAGCAGACAAGGGAAGGAGCGACAGGGAATTTGCAATTGGAGAGCTAGTGTATATCAAACTGCGTCCTTCTTGACAGCAGAGTGTTGAGTATAGAACCCATCACAAATTGGCTCCACTTTATTTCGGGTCATTTGCCATTGAAGATAAGATTGGGAAGGTGGCTTACCAAGTCTAGCTACCTGAAGGAGCCGCGATTCACCCTGTGCTACATGTTTCGCAACAAAGGAAGAAGATTCCTAACGATGTGCCAGTAACTGACCCTCTCCATCACTCTGCACAACGAGTTCCTATTGCAATTTTGGAGAGGAAATCTGTTAAGCGAGGTAATGCTGCTGTGGTCAAATTGCTAATTCAGTGGATTGGAGGAGATCAAAGCAACGTCACCTGGGAATGGGCTGCGGAGATTAAGCGCAAATTTCCAAACTTTGATCTTGGGGCAAGATCTTTAGGAGGATGGATTGATACAGGGATTTAGAATTTCTATTCGTAATAAGAGCTCTTGACTTTACCGTTGGAATTTATTAATTGAATAATCAAGTGTAAAATGCACCGTTTGGTGTTTAGTTGCTGAGCTGTCAATCCAGCTCGTGTTTTGTAATTCAGTCCTATAAATAACTCTAAGCTTGTAACAGAATGATCATCTATGAAAATATCCAGAATTACTTCTCTCCCTAAGCTCTGAATTCTCTCTCTCTCTCTAGGTTCGCCGGTTAGTTTTCCGGTAATTCTTTCTCTTTTCCGGTATCAGAAAGCAAACTCCATCTACACAATATCCGATCATCAAACCAACTTCGTCATTCCTTGTTATCAATATCTCTTTTACTATAAAAAGTTCTATATTTCGTTGTATTTGACTAACCAAACTATATACAGATATTATTATACAGGAAGAGCATAAACCGATAATATAGAGTAAAGTTCTTGAATGACTTTTTCTTAATCCAATTAAATTTTGAATATATCAGTGGCTAGTGGCAGACGTAGAGGGTGTGACGGGGTAGGCCGGTGCTTCGAGAAACAAAAAAACTGTATGTATGAAGCATAATTATCAAAAGTGTACGATTCGATTCGATTCACCCTTAAATAGATTCGAATCTATGAGGTGGATTGAAATGAGATGTGGATTGACATAGGATCATGGGAATCAGTAGTGAATTGGTCGAATCGTACTATTCAACCCATTCACTTTTGAAAGTGAAAAACAAAAATTTAAGTCATCTTTTCATCTTCCTTTACCAGTATTGATACAATTCTATCCTAATTAAAACTCTTCCAGTTCAAAATCGTTGTTTTGGTAGTTGCATGAGGCTTGAATTGTTAATACCTACTTCCTCTTTGACTGCTTTGTATTTATCAAATTGTTATGTTTAGTAGTGAGTAGATTTTATTGGCATTATATTTGGTAATATATGAAGTTTAAGTATTTAATTAGTTGATATGATGTTTTTATATTGATATTTTATTTTTGGACTGAATTTTAATATTAATTTAAGTTAAGCATGTTAATAATATTATAAATACATAAGTTTATGAACTTCGCCTAAATCTTACGATTCGATTTACGATTCATAAAATTTAGATTTCGATTCTCGATTTGACAATTATAATATGAAGTAATTTGGGGTTTTCCACCACCAAAACAATTATTTGCATTTTGTTAAATTGTCAACTGGCTGACTAAATAGTAAGCAAGTTTTGTTTTGTTGCTGATATATGAAATGTGTGCTCTGTAATTTTTTCTAAATATATGGTATTATTTTTACAGATTAAGGGGTTTGTAGGATTAGGCTACATGGGTTCTGTGAAATGCATGTTCTACTCTTGGTCTGAAATTAGGTTAGTAGGATTAGATTTGCAAGATTAGATCCACATCCAGCAGATCCAAAATTGCAGGATCAAGTTTGTAGAATTCAAACTAAAATTCATTTTTCCTTTATTTCTTATTCGTGTCCAAAAAAGATCCAAACTGGATCCATATAATTCCAAACTGGATCCATATAATTTTTGTTAGATCCACATTTAGCAGATCCAAAAAAATCAGAATCTAGAATCAATGAAATCTTTAATAATGGATCTCTATCCATGGATTTGGACAAGATACGAGATCCGTTGCAATCCCTATATCCTTCATTTCAATTCGATTGAAATGAAAGAAAAAATAGCATAACACATATGATTCGTTTGGTTGGCGGAATGGAATGGAATCTCGTTTGGTTGGCGGAATGGAATGGAATGGATAGAATAAAATAGAAAATGAATGGAAAATTGTTAAAAATGATGCATAACTCCGACATCGGACAGAATAGCTATTCCTAACTACTATATGAATAATGGAATAACAATTCATTCATTTCAAAGAGGAATGGCTATTCCACGATTCCTATAATATCTAGGAATAAGTATTCCGCCCAAAGTCGGGTCATGCATCATATTTGACATTTTCTCATTCATTTTCTATTCGATTCTAATTTTTTTCTATTCCACCAATCAAATGAGCCCATAAAGAATAAACTAAACGAGAATGCATGAAATATTTTGTTCGGTGGTTGGGTTGGGTAGGGTGGCTTCACGTTGAGCTTCGTCGGGCTTATACTCAAAAGGACATTTTACATTAATATATTGTTTTTAGAAACAAATATTATAAAATGGTATCAACGGGGGGTGTTGAGGGTTGCTTTTATGGCCTTTGCGCCTTCGAGGGTCCTGCAAAGCAAGTCTTCGGGCGGGGTTTCCAGCAAAGACCTTTCGATGCTTAAGTCAATGAAGGTTGGAGACTATATACGGAGTATTAAATGTATGTAACAGTTACCTTAAATGTGGGAGAGAGCTTGCCTTTTATAGTAGTTAGTGTAATGATGACGAGTGGGTCCCACTAGGTGCGTCCTAGCAAGTGGTCAAGCCATCACAGAGTCTTTTCCACCGTCAGACTATTAAATGTTTCCTATATCTTTGGCAATGGAGCATTTAATGCGCCGGTGGAGAGAGAATTTGCGGAGGGGTTCGGTGCAGCGGGTATCGTCGAGGGTCCACCCTTTGGCCGCAGTGGTGGGTGCCAAACGATCCTTCCGGCTTAATGGGTTGTTGTTGGGCTGTGGGCTTGCCAAGGAATGAGAAGGTGCAGTTGCCTTATTAGGCCTTAGTGGGCCTCGGTATCACAAAAGATTTTACCAATAACGTAATCAAACTTTGAAGTTTCATAATTATAAATTTACCTTCCACCCATAAGCCTTTTACTAATTAACACTTTTTTGCAAATTTACCTTTCATCATGCCTTTTATGCTTTCTTTTTAATTAAATTTCTCTTATTTTACAATTTATCGCTGGGACAATTTTAAAATTTTAAAAATGTGCTTTGTATAATTCCGGATCCTAATTTTCTTTATTCAATTAAGATTCAAGTTCACATTTGTACGCCCCTATTGTATATGCTCCCATTCCTTATGTTTTTGTTGATTTTTTAAATTTCTTATCTTATTTTGTTAATATCTCTCAAACAGTTTAGTTTTTTTGACATGTCGCTTTAAAGTTTTTTGTTTCTCATTTTTATCTTTGAAACATCATCCATTGTGAGACTTTTATAAAACTTTTTTTTCAACTGTTTGAAATCTGGTAAGAAACTATTAGGTACATGATTGAAAACCGGTAGTATACATTATTTTGTTAGATAACTAGTACAAAAGCCATGAATAAACAATTATAATCTTAAAAGTAAATCAAAATGCATTAGAAAAGTGATTACAACACATGTAACATAAATATCTACAAAGAATTAAATCAAAATAGCAAGTATGTGGTAGAAATGAAATGTGTTAGGAACATGGAAGGTAACACAAATACATGTCAAAGTTTATCTCCACAGCATAAGTGTACATATCAAGAAGGATTTTTTTCTAAATTCACATACATGTGAGCATCCTACTAGATACCTACCAAATACTTACTAGATACCCTCAAAAACTTTTTTTTGTTCAATATCTAGTAGGAACGTAGTAAGAAACTTATATTCGTTGAAAGTTTGTTCAATCTATCAATATTTGGTAGGAAGCTGGTAGGAACCTGTTAGAAACCATATATTTCATCGTTATCATTCAAAAACAAAATTGTGAATTCAAAAAACTACCAACTTCCTACCATATAGCTACTAAGTAGCTATCAAATACTCAATAAAATGATAATGCAAAATATCTTCGTTTGTTATCTCACCAACAATCAGGCAAATTCACCAAACACCTTATGTGTAAACTAGAAGACCTTGCATTCTATTGAATCAAAATATAAATTTAAACCTCTAATTGCAACAAATATTGATTATCTTCAACAATGGTAAGAATAACATCACATTTTGTAACCAACAAAGGATAATCAGTCATGTGAATGCTTCGAGTTTTACATAAATCGAAAAATTGAAAATATAACATGGTTGATTTCCGTTGGAGGATCTGTAGCAGGAAACTTGAAATTCAACTTTTAAATCTCCTAACAGAGATTCGAAATGAAAATCAAATCAGGCGAAAATATAAAGAAAACCTAATCGTAATTTAAAATTAAAAATATGTTGGTTCGAGATAGCTTAGATAACTTTGCAGAGGGGGGGGGGTGAATGCAATTACTATGTTCTTTTTAGGATTTATAAAAATTCTTTCCAAGTTCATTTTTTAGATGCGTACTGAGTAACTTATGTTGTACGCTGGTCTAAAAACTATAAACTACCTAGTTTCGCTGAACTAGTTTATCTTCAATCTGTGCTGAGTACTTTACTCAGCTTAAACTGGTTTTTCAAGCAAAACTTATAAATAGAGAGATATGATGAATAAGAAAAGACTCTATACAGATGATGATAAGGAATAAGAAAGTTAACACTTGAGATTTTTTGTTGTTGAATCCAAGATTAATAGTACTTCACAGTACTTAAACATTTTGCAAATTACAAACTGTCAAGGATAGTGAAATTAATTAAGTACTAAGTAGACTCTTAATTAAACAAGTTATACTTGAGTTTGTTTGAGGGAAAAAAACCCAGTTTACTAAGTTTTAATTAAGTTATGACTTTGAGTGAGAAAAGCTGTCTGGAGATGAGTATTACACTATTTGTACGATATAGACTCTGCGAAGCTAAGTTGCTTTTATTTTATAAAAGTTGAGTTCCTTTGATACTTAGAGAATATTATGACACACATGCTCTTAACGTTATCTGTAAGGGACACAATATTCCTTTAATTCTTTTTAGGAGAAAAATCGCTGAAATTAAAGAAGATATTCAAGTGGTCCTCACAACGAAAAAGGTGTTAGTACGGAATGTTGGAAAATCCTTGCTAAAGTCTAAGAAAAAAGGAATCCTCTGATAAGCGCCGTTTCTTAGTGTCTCCACGCAACTCTGCAATGTTACCAATCAGACAAATTACAAGTCTCCACGTTACATCTCGTGTTCCTCTCTATCAGAATGGAATTGCTTTAAGGAAATGAAGTTTTAACTCATCTCAGATTAACAGATTAATCTCGTACCTCAATGTTTGAATTCTTTGTCTCTAAACATCCTGAAATTTGTTTCAAACGGACAAATTCAAAAGCTGTGAAGAGAGGAGAAATTGAAGATAAAGTCAGGATGAAAAGTTTGAAACGGCTAGTTCCAATACCTCTAAGTATAAATAGAAGACTGAAGCAAAAGTTCAAACCTGGTGATCACCTAGAATTTCTTAAGAATTGAAATATTGTCCAAATATTCCCAGCATTAGGAAATTTCAAATTAAGCATTTAAAGCAAGTGCTAATCTTCCAATATATTTGTAATAGACAGAATCAAACCTTAGATTTAACATTGTAAAATGATTCAACGATTTTATAAGTTGAAATCCTTAGTTTGTAAATTTCTTTAAAAAATCTGAGTGACGGTCTAGGAAGGGTACCTAAATTGTGGTTGAGTGGTAATTAGAAAGAAAGGTACTTTCTGTAATATATTCTACCCGTTGTAAAGGCTTCTCCGCCTAAGGAAGGAAAGAAACACTAGTGGATTAAAGCTCACAACGGAATCTAGGGACAAGAGGTAGGTTCAGGGCCGAACCAGGATAAATCTCAGGTGTTAAAGTTTTCAACCTTTATCGCTTATCTTCATATTGTCTTGCTCATTCATCATTCTCTTCGTTTTTATTATGTAGCTTGAAAAACCAATCCGAGCTGAGTAAAGTACTCCGTGATAAGTGTATAATTACACTTATTATCTTGACATTTTTACTTATAAAAAGATATGGTTTAGAGTCATTTTATACTTCATATAAAAGATTTCATGTGGTATGTAGTTATTTTTTATGCAAGTGTAGAAACTAGGTGAATCTTGGAAGTGAAACGATCAAAGATGGAATTCTATGCAAAAAGAGTGAAAAAGATGCAAAAGGATATGTCGAATGCAAGGAATTGGCTTAGGATCGAAGTTGTCAAAGATCGGCAAAGTTGTAAAGAAGAACCATGAAGAAAAGCACATGTCACGATCATGATTCCTATTCATGATTGGACAAATCACGCCCCTGACTACCTATCACGATCGTGACTTATCATTCTTCACAAGCAGAAAGTTACCAACTTATATTCAAGACTGCGACATGTATATCACGCTCATGACTTGTGAAGGTTTTAGATAACTCTTTTCAACTTCCAACCGCCGGATAAGAATGATCAACTGCCATCAATTGTCAGACGAAAAGACACCTTTTGGGGATAATGAATCCACGAAAAGATGCCTATCCATTGATGATAAGAATGAATTCTTGCATCCAATCACATTGAAGATGATGCAACCCTTCACCAATGGACACGACTCTTCGTTTGGATAAATACAACCCTTCACACTCTATAAAAAGGGTTCAAATCAACCATTTTCATGCATGTTATGAATGGTAGCAGTATATAGATGGCATAACATGTATGACATAGACAGAGAGTGAAAGATATAGATTTCGCTAGTTCAAAGTGTTAGAGAGAAAAATGTATAAGTGATTTGATTCTTGTTTTGATAACTAGATTTCTCCACATATTCGAGCAATTGTTGTATGAGTGTAATTGCAAAGCACTTATCAATAAAAGTTTTTGTTCTTCAACATTCATTTGTTTGATGTTCACAAAGAATAGCATCCTAGTGGAGGTTCTGTACGAGTCGAGACCAAATTCAAAGTAGACGCAGGAATTGTGAGAATTGATGACTCCCATTAAAGAGTGGATACAGTTTGATCAACTTTAGCTTTCACTTGCATACCTTACAACTATACTTTATTTTCTACCTATATT
>CATIWQ010623284.1:0-15012 GCA_949673415.1 Euphorbia schlechtendalii | reverse complement strand
TTTTAAGAATTATACGTCAAAATTTGAGTAATTTCCGGTAAATCTTCATTTTATTATGATTTTTTAACAGTTATCAGCACATTTAAATTAACAAAAATATTTGTCCTTCTTAAAAAAATTGTAAAATTTATTATTAAGATATATTGTATTTTTATTAACTAAACTGCAAAATTTCAGCTCAAAATACCCCTCTTCACTTTTAATGTCGTAATTGAAAATCCTCTTTTTGTTAACTTTTGAAAACACAAGTACTTTTTTTTCAAAAATTCCACAAGGACTTTTTTTTTTTTTGCAAAACGGCCAAACCACATGACATGTTTTTTAAGATTAGTGGACAAAGTTAATGAGAACTAAGAAATGCATTGTATAGTTGCATCGGAATCACATTCCAAGAATTACAAAGGTAATTGATCTAACTACCTACGCGTACAAAACGAGTAGTGTGGATACTGAATATTGATACAAGAATAGCACAAGGAAAACATACCAAAATTTGTCATCAAATGCAGCGACAAACAACCATGCTTAAGGCACCTGCAGAATTTCAATGTATTAACGTGGCTCGTTGGTCCGTCTGCCTATTTATTACTCTGTTGTAACTGAATTCCCATCAACTTCACTTCCTGCAAATGCAATCAAACTCAAAAGTTCAACACATGCCCAAGAGATTAATACAAAAATTAAGCAGCATCAAAAGTTAGCAAAATCAGCAAACAAATGTCTCAAGAACAGTGCGCTCACGCAAACCGCCAGTAATTTTGAATCATTAGATGTTAGCTTTCAAATAATCGGGTAGAAAAATAACCAAAAAATATATATACATATATATGCCGTCATGCATAATCCCATTTACATCTGTTTTAATCTGAAAACTGATATGATTTTCATAGAGAGCATGTTTTTTCTCCACATTGGCATTATATATTTTTACATAAATCAAACATGTTAATTGAGCAACGTGAGAGCAAGAAACCCTCCTACTTGTATGTTGATAGGGCTTTAAAAGAGCTGAACCGAGCCGAGTTTTGGCATGTTAGTGTTCGTTTGTTTAATTTTTAAACGAACACGAGTCGAGCTGAACATGAATTCGAGTTCAAAATTATGTCCGTGTTTGTTTAGTTAAGTGTCCGTTTGTTCGTAAACTATTCACGAACAACTCATTTATTTTGTTCGTGAACGGTTCGATAATTTTTTATGAATGAACTTGTTTATTTTGTTCGGGAACAACATTACCAATTCAATTATTAATTTAAAGTGGAACATAAACTTATTTTTGTTATACTAGTTTATTTTATATAAAAGATACTTTATTTTTTATTTCTATAAAATTTTATTTTTGATGTAATAATAATGATCGAGCTAGTTTACAAACATTTATTGAGTAAGTTTATGAACCTGTTCGCGAATCTCTAATCAAGTTTGTTCACGAACTAACGAATTTTGGCTTGTTCATGTTGAGTTGGTTTATAATCCAACCCACCAAATTATGTTCAAAACATGTTCATTTATAAATCAAATTGAGGTTTTATCGAGTTGAATGCTCGTTTATGGCCATGTACTTGGACATATTCTGCATGTTTCAAATCACCGTAAAAAAGGAAATCATCATATAATCTTTTATTACTAGAAGCAAATGAACACAGAAAAGTTACCTCCATCAACATCTTGTTCCAGCTCTCCATCTTGATCATCCTCATCCTCGCTCTCGATATCAAAATCCTCTCCACATATCTTCCATTTAAGAAATCAACAGCATCGGGAGTAAGAACCAACTTATCTGAGTTCAAAACGTCAAACAAATTTAAAGTCCCAGGCGTCAAAATCCCCAACGTCCCAATATTCCTGCTTGATAACCCTACATTCTCACCTACATCCATCATCAAAAACATTACTTTCTCCATTCCGGGGAGCGGGTTTGAGGTCTAGGTAGGTTTCCCCAATTTTTTCTCCATTGAAGGAGAGTATGGGAAGCGTAGCTTCTTCCCAAGAGATTGAAAGATGCTTAAATTGGGAAATGATGGAATTGGGTGTAAAGAAAGAAAGGGTTGTGCGAAATTGAAAGAGTGAGGAGGAGGAGGAGGAGGAGAAGGAGGGAGAGGCGGGCGGAGGCGTTCTTGCAGTTGAGGCTGCCATTGTTGTTCCAGCTTTTTGATAGCTTAGACTGAAGAGCAAAGCAGATTGCAAAAAGAGACGATGATGTATTATCTTATGTCCAAACATTGCAGGCTGCAGCTGGGTTGCAGAGATACAACGCTGTCGTTTTGTAAAGAAGAAAGAAGTCACGAAACGTCGTCGCTTAGATACTTTGACAGCGTATAGTCATAGACTGCAAAATGGAGATTGCATATCAAAATCCCCAAATCCAATTTCTGTGTTTTGTCAAACAGACCAGAGATTAGTATCCAAAATTGATGGGAACTCGTAGTCAAGTCTATCACGAGAGGCAAAGATTGCAGTTCTGCCTTATGCATGCCCTCAACAATCTTTTTCAGGTATTCAATCATTAATATCCTTTTCAATTATCGACTGCGTTTTCTAAACCAAATTCTTATTTCGATTCAGCGAAAGGATGAGTTCACTCGATCGAGCTTGGATGCAATTGCTGAGAAGCTTGTTTTAGATGATCCCGACAAGCAGAACTGGACACCCTTGTCAATTGTCTTCAAGCCTCATCATAATTCATTCACTGGAAACTATGACATCAATGTCTTGATCGCTGCGCTTGAAGCCAAAGGTAAGACTGTAACTTGGCATGACCGGAGAAATGGGGCTTCCTCAATCGATATTGATCATAATTTGTTTGGCATAGTGCTTAATGTACAAGTTAGACGGTATGCTTGGTTGTGGAAGAGCAGGCATTGGCTGGCTTTGAGAGAGATTGATGGGGTTTGGTATAATATGGATAGTGATCTTAGAAAGCCTGTGGCTTTTGAAAATACTAATGAGGTTAGGAGATTCTTGGATTATATAATTGGCCAGGGTGGAGAAGTTTTGCTTGTAATGAATAAGAAAGATTGAAATATTTCTTGCTTTAGGTTCTAGGTTTTGCAGTTGATACAAATTGTTGTTGTAGTATGTACATATTACTCCTGTAATTCTTGTAATTTAAAATAATGGAGTTTTCATACGGCTATGCCTCATGGCTTTTTTCATAAGCTTTTTAAACTTTACTGGTGGAGCAGTGGAGAAACCAGGCTGTGCTTTGCACACTTCTTGGATATCTGTGAATTTCGGAAGCATGAAGTAAATGGATATATTGGTTATTGGAATTACGTGTTTATTTTCCATTCTTGTTCTTCAATGATGGATGTTTATTATAGATTAACGATTCATTGCATTTGAGGAACCCAATTCTTTTAGATTTTTTTTTTTCTCTTTTTTTTGTCACAAAGTCTTGTATCTTTGTTTATTGGCTTAATGTGAGCTTCTTCATCAAACATATAAAGTGAACTTTTTGTATACTCACATGGTGTAACTTTCTGCTATTCCCTTCAGATTAAATTTTCCCATAAATATGTGTTTTCAAATTCCTTTGTTCCTCTTGTTTTCTCTACTATGAAAAATTAGTATTTTCCAGTCATAGCAAGCATTATCTATGATGTGATCTGCTACCTGAAACCTGAGATGGTAGTGATAAGCCCTTATTATGTGGAGAGGCTTAGTTGTACATCAGTATAGTAAGTCAACAGAGAAAATAATGCAGCACTAATTGGGGGCCTACCAGAATTATATCACATACTGTGATACTTGGACTCTTCAAAAGGTTAGCCGCACTCGTGTCGACACGACACCGACATGGATTCCATGTCAGATCCGGCAGTGTGTCGTTGGACACGGCAGAAGCAGTGGCAGCTGCCGGGCTTGCAGTTTAAAGAAGAAAGAGATAGAGGTTGTAGATGAAGACGCAAAGACTTGAGGAGACAAGATAGCATTAAAGTTCGACTTTTTTTTTTCTTAAGTGGACCCAAATAAAGAAAATGAAAATCATGAATATTAATTAGGCTCTCTTCTCTTCAACTTCTGAAAGTTGAATTGAACTTAACCGAACTTATTTCAGTGTAAATTTTATAACTATACATGGCTGAACATAACTAAACTGAACTTAATTGAATTGTAGTCGAAGAGAACAAGGTCTGATCACTTTACTTTATCTCACAAAGGCAATAAATATTAATTAATTCTTTTTTTCCCTAGTTTCATGCGACTTCCCGTAATACAACTTTTTTTCTTACTCGCTCATTAATCCCAATTTAATATATCTAAAAGGGTATTTTCTTTTATATTAGAACAGGAGATTAATAAAAAAGACTTTTTGAGTCACATTCTTTATATATATATATACCATGTTCAAATTTAGGACAGCGTTCGAGTGTTCAAATTTTTTGAACTTCCCGTACTTGACACTCGAATCTGTGTCCGTGTCAGACACTTGTAAACGAGTCCGTATGACATAGATCACATATTGACAATGATTTGTGGACAAGTTCAGTTTTTCTAGCAATGTGATGGGCCGCCGGAACTGTAGGTGGCGAGTGTGGATCACGCGCTGCTCAGAACATCGCCAGAAACTGCAGAACAGTTGATCGGCGCCTGGGTATGCTTGAACGACGGGAGGTGAGACAAATTGAATTGTCGAAATTAGAGTTTAAGAAAACTCTAAAAGAAAACAGAATGTTTCTGGAACAGAAACACCTTAAAAAAAAATCAGACCAGAATTGTTGGCCCTGATACCATGTTGAGACAAGAGAAAAAAAGAAATGTATTGTCTGATTAATAGTGAGGGGAATACACGTATATATACAAGTAGTGATGGTTCAATATAGGTAAGTAATAAATAGGAATTAATAAGAATTAATTCTATCCTAAACTGATGCTGAAATTACTCTTAAGTTCCTAACTAGATGTACATTCCTTTGCACATTCAATGTGCCGAACTTATATGATCATTACGCACTGAGCTGCACTCTAAAATAGCTTCCAATAAGCATATTCCGGTACTCCATCCTCACATTAAAAATTTTGCTTCACCATAATTGTCAACGAAAATCTTGTTGCGAAATTTCAAGGAATTATCAGCACCTTGTCATATTCATATATAGAAATTTGAGATCTGGATTTTTGTTTAATTTAACTGGTTTTGGATTTAAAAGATTCTAGAAGAATGGATTGGCTATTTAAGTCATCTGATCGTCTAATTCTGCCATGCATCTGTTCAAAGAAAATTTCTTCTATGTCTACTAGTTTTCTTATTCTCTCTAAATTGCTCTCACAGTTTCTTCTTCCTTTCAATTGTACTATATATCTTCTATCAATTGTCAATCACCAGAATACTTCCCTTGCATAAGTTTGGAGATCACGCCGGTTACCTCTCACCACCTTTGTAAATGAATAATCATCCTACCACGTATAAAAGACAAACCTAAAATGCAGTGTAATCCAACTAGAGTTAAAAAGCTAAACACAAACCCACTAAAAATAAAAATTATATACTGGTTGGGAACTTCAATGATAAAATGGAACAAAACAAAACCTAAACCATTTTCTTATAGAAACAAAAACCTAACTATTCCTTCCAAGTTCCAAACAACTACCTACTGATTATTATTTTAGTGCCCTTGTACTTGCATGTTACGCCACATGCCGTTTATTTAATTATTCAAGTTCCTTCTGCTGTATTCTTTGAAGCCTTTCAAACCTACCTAACAAAAACATGTTTTTGATTTTATAATCGAGAAAAGAAATTTATAAATGAATATTCTTCCAACTTCTGCTCCCAAATAATTTTCATTCAAAACTAGGAAAACATTAATCAGCAAAGCTTCAGGGGAAAAACCCCAAATTTGGCATGAAAAATAATGTCACAGCTGATAAAACTAACATATTCTCATATGCACATTTTCCTGTACCCCCAACCCTGAGAAAATAATGTCCTCCAGACGCAATAGTTCTTCATACTTCTATATTTCAAAGAGAAAAAACCTATATGTCAAAACATAAAAAAAAGCTAATGATGTCTTGTATTCGCGCTACGAAGGGTGACGCCATGTAAAAATTTTGTATATCCAAGTAAACTAAGCTTTCCATCTGAGCTTCTGATACATTCTCTAGCAACCGAATACCCAGCAGGTCCCAAATTCAGTTCCTGCACCAACAACAGTTTTAAAATGATGCAAGAATATAGCAATAATCGATTACAAAACAATCGCAAACTTTCACATACCCTGGCAAGTTCTTCAACAGAGATGATCCTGTTACCCTCTTGTTCAAAATGCTCGAATGCAGTGGCTGCAATTTGTTCCCACCCTTCTAGCGCCTCTAATTGATATGTGCTGATCGCTGCTGCACAGAACTCTTCGAAGTACATCTTTCTATACGATAGGGCATCCATCTGATTCAATAAGCAGCGTTTACAATATAAGTGTCCCGAAACAAGGCAATGAAAATAAAGAGGGTAAAAGATATTCATAAAATAAAAAAACATTTGTTAGTCACAGGTGAATCATACCGAGTTAAGAATGTCTGACACTCTGGACTCTCTCATTGCATCAGTAGCATGGCGAGATAAAGCCTGCGAGACATTTCATTACATGATAACCACTTGAGAAAAGTTAAAATAATTGGCAAAGTTAAAAAATTAGAGCAGTAGCAGTAAATAACCATTCGAAAATTGTCAAGGGTGACACTTCCATCCCTGTTTGGATCCAACAGGCTGAACTGAGCTCTAACATACACAAGCTCATCCTCCGACAATGCTTTTGAAAGAGCCTACAGTTGCATAATCATAATTATGTTTCTGTGTATCACATTTATATGTGAAATAATCCAAGAAAGAATACCTTTAATGCAGCCCGTTTAAAAGGTGTAGCATGCAAGTATGACTTCACTAGCTTATACATCAGAATGTCCAGAGGTATAGCACGACTATCATCTCGCAACCATGGGTGCGCTGCAATAATGAAGGTTCATCAAATAAAAGTATCTAAGAAATACTAATAAATACGATAACAATGCCTTCAAAAGTGGTAAAGAAATATTACGAATGAAAGCAGAATAGAAGTCATTTAAATTCACTAAAAGAAATAGCTTTACTTTTCCAAACTAGAATGCAATAAATACCAAGTCACTGGTTTCACGCAGAAATAAATTATAGTAGTAATTCAAAACTTACTTAGTGCCTGAACAGCAGTCATTCTTTTCCTGTAATCTTTGTTCAGGAGTCTCTTCACGAAATCCTTGGCTTCTGGCGTAACAGAAGGCCAAGGTAAATCATCGAAGTTGGGGTCTGATCTTAGCACCGCGCGAAAGATACCCGATTCTGTCCTTGCCCAGAAAGGCCGACTCCCACATAATAAAATATAGGAAATAACACCAATACTCCATATATCAGCCTCCAGACTATAAGATCTATGCAGCACTTCAGGTGCAACATAGTATGCACTTCCAACTATATCATTAAGTCTTTCATCTGCTTATTCACATAATCAACGATGTAAACAAATACAATAAGTTATCTGTTACCTGTTAACTAGCATGAAAAATGTTATAAAACAAAGGTTGAAAAAATTGAGGCGCAACAGGGAAAAGTGGCCAACAAAGACAACCGATTGCTATACTAAGGGAAAGATATTTAAGGCCAAAAAAGTACAGAAGCGTGTGGATGTGGTACCTGGTCGTATGAAATCTGAAAGACCAAAATCAATAAGTTTCATATAAGCATCTTCACCTCCAGAAGTGAATAGGAAATTCTGGAATTGAGAGAATACGTAAGATACTTAATAACGAAAAGAATATAAGGAATGTTCATATATCAAGTTAAAGAAGAAAAACCTCTGGCTTCAAGTCGCGATGCACAACGCCTTGAAGATGACAAAAGGAAACAACTGACAAGATTTGCACAACAATAACTTTTGCATCTTCTTCAGTGTACCTTCCTCCTCTGCAAGGGAGGAAAATCTCGAATGTAAATATTACCTTAGAGACCGCAGAATCTGAATACACTACGCAAATTATGAAAGCAGAAGGCTAATTTGAAAGTCATATACAGCTAGAAAGATGGGAGCGAATAGGCAAAACTTAAAACTTGGACCTCGTACTAATTAGCACTGGCTATCACTTTGGTACATGTAACTCGATCTCATAAATTCAGCCATGTGCTATTATTTTTCATAAAATTTGGCCTTTGAGAAACCGTTATTCATGCAATATTTTCCACACTGGCACATTTTCAAATTATTTATACGTATCAGACATATATTTTCAATCAATGGCCAAATTTTATAAATGTATTAAAATAGAAGTATTTGATTCAAAAAGAAAAAAATTGGGGCAAGTACACAGACAAAATTTTGACTTCTGTTCAAAGCAAGACAAGTAAAGAATCCATAACCAACAGAACTGTAACCTGTTACCTTGCCAAAATTCTGTCCAAAAGCTCCCCTCCCTCACACAATCTGATAAGCAAACAAAACTTCATAAGAACATCAAATCAAAAACTTCAAATGTCGGGAAGTTGCATGGCAACCAATGCAAAATTACCGACTACAGAAAAGATAGTCGCTGGTTTACAAATTCTAAATTTTGTTTCCAAGGCAAAATTTGAAAAGAGAAAGGAAACAAATGCATACTCCATGACTATGTACACATTATTGGCATCCTCGCATGCATCGTAAAATTTGACAAGATGCTTATGTCCGGATAATGCTTTCAATATCTTCACCTCCCTACGAACATCTTCTATAGAAATTGCTGTTGTCATCTGCCACAGAAATCTCATTAATATAAAGATATTACGTAGTCAATATGAAGGCACAGAGACTACATGCTATCTGCAAAGATTGAAGACAGTGATTAAACTGAGACGTCAATCATCAAATGTACAACAGACAGCCAAATGATATTCCAGTTGCAAAACTAGTTCACAAAACTTAGGATACTGTTTCGACAATGAACGGGAAAGTTCAGAAATTAACAAACACGAGCATTAATAGAAGTTTTAATCATATCATGTGTGCATGGCTATGTATAGAAATGGGACTTCATACGGTAGGAAATTTATCCATTGTATTAAAAGTTTCCAACACTACCAAGTAGTATAGAGAACTTAAACCCCAATTGAAATCCAATTTAATCTCAGCTAGATAGTCATAAAAAAATAGGTTTACATATTAATCTGCATAATTATAAAATATTTACGTTGTTTACTCTTTAAAATATGCAATTAAACCTATCGTAACTCTAAAAAATAAATAACAAGTATTTGCTGTAAAAAAGTAGTAGACTCAAATATAAAGCATTTCAATACGAAATATAATAAAATATCATGTGCAGGGTGCTGTATCAAAGAAGACAATCACAAATGTTCTCACACTCGAAAAAGCATTTAGATTTATCACAAAAAAGGAACTACCATGTTATTTAAACCCTAATATAAACAAGGGACTGCGGACCTTCGAAAAAAAGGCATTTATCAAATACTGAGGCGTAAGTATTGATTTGCTCATTTGTCATGGTTTTAGTTTGCATATGCATGAAAATCTCATCAAGAAGTACTCATCCCAAAACTCTCATTTAATACTAGTCAATACCTTCAAACACACAAACAAAGCTGCAAAGTCTAACATTCTAGCAATACAAATGTTATTTCACTTCATTATGATATATCATTTTATTACTAAACCATCATTAGCTTGAACATACCATCTATTCTACTCTGTTCATACAGAAGATGTAAAACATATAAGGTACCACTGTTAGCCTTATGACAAATAAGGTACCACCGTTATCCTAACGACGATAAACCTTCATTAATGGCAGTTATTACTTACCATATATATTAATTCCATTTCTATTTCTGTTTTAATCAATTTCATTCCATCTTTATTGTTCTAACACACCAATCAAGATGTCTCATGTTCAATATCTTACCAGTATGAGAAAGAATACATCTTCAAGACATAGAATTTTGTTAGTTGTATGGTCATATGATCTCTGAAAGAAACATTGTAAAGCCAGAAATTATCATGCAAAAGGCATGCCCTGCAGCCAAGTAACAGACTCAACAAAAGATTCGGGAATCAACAATCAGTATACAACCCCAAGAAACGCGGCTTCAAACATGTGAAAAGAACACATTGAACGTGGCATTAACTACACTGCAGTTTTTGACGCAAGTAATCTAAAGTAGAAACACTTTGTCGTTTATGATACGACAAGCATACCGTGCATTCATTTTCACCTGCTGCTTATATCCTAACTCGCACGTTTCTGTCTAAATGAATAAAGCCAAGTTTATATCACGGGAATTGTGGAGCCGCCACACATGCTTATAACACGTGTTAAACATGAGCAGAAATTGATTTCATACCAACTAGCATATCATTTACAGAATTTTCATTTTAAATCATCCTAATCAGTGCAATAAGGATAAACGACAAAAAAAGCGATATGATCATAAAGCGATCGCCTATATCTGTTAGCTTTATCGACCACATATGCTGCATCAGGAGAATTTATCAGAACAGTTCATTTGAAAACAGAACTTAATCAAACAAGTTCATTATCATCTAAGATTATCATATGTTTATGTGACACTGATCACTAAAAAGCTTGAATATTCATGGCATTACAGACAAACAAAAAAAACAAACACTTACACTCAATACCAATGCATAAGCTGGAAAAAGAATCATTTATATCATATATGAATCAAACTTTGCTTCAAAAAAAATATATGAATCAAAACTAATACCACAATGCTTCATCAACTGCAACATGTAAGCTCCAACACTAGGTCTAGGTCAATTTCAAGAAATCAATAGATTATCAATTGAAATTAAAAAATATTTCACAAAAAAATACCTTAGCTTTTGATATGATCTTCACAGCGACAGGTTGATCTTTGTGCTCTCCCTTTTTAACTCTAGCAGAGCATGTGTGACCAAAATGCCCTCTCCCAACCTCTCTCCCCAGCTCATACTTGGCTCCGAAATTCTTACCGTAGCCGAAAGTCTTGTCCAGTGACTGCTGCGACGGTTGCTGCACCTGCTCCAGCTCACCACCGTGCTCAGGAATCGGCCCCTCCTTAGGCTTCCCACCACCGAGACGCTTCGCGAGGGAGGCAGCTATGTGCTTCGCTGGAGATGGCGGAGGAAAAGGCCGCCGGAAGAATCTCCTGGGAGTCGAGGCCCTCGCCGGGGAGGGCGAAACACCAGAAGGAAGTGGACTAGCTGAAACACCATGGGGATACGGACTGGGCCAGGGGCTGGGGTTAGATGACCTCGCCGGAGTGTTCTTTACCGATTGAACACTTCCACCACCGTTACGGGGAGTTGAAGGTCGTAACGGCGACTGATTGGCAACTATGGTGGTGGTCCCGTCATTCTCATTAGTCGGAATAGTCTTGCCGTAACACTGCCCCATCTTGCTACACCGCTAAAACCCCCACGGTGTATCTAATTAGACCACACAGTCAAAGTATACACATCAGGCGGTGGTTAGCAAAATTATAACAGATCTAATTATCATCGGAGAAAAAAAATAAAATTAGGAAGAGATCTAAATGAAGAAAACGATAAAAGGAAAGAATGAAAGAAAGAAGGAAGGTATTTGAGTCAGAGAAAGATAAACGAGGCGAAAGAGACAGGGAAACAGATACTACTGCTGTTTTACATAACACTGAAAATAAAATGTCTTCTTTTCTTTCTTAACAATGGTTTACTCTTACATTTTTGTTTTCAGCCGTTCGATTTGTGGACTTTGGATGTTGACTGTTGCTTCCTAACACGATCGTAGCCGTCGATTGCTAATCGGAGGGGCCAGAATTGAACTTCTGGTTGTAGACTAGTCTTCTCTTTCTCACTATTCTACTGTCTATTTCTTAAAATTTGTTCAGTTTCTTTCTTTTAAATATAATCACTGTAAACAAGTTCCCTTTTGGTTTTGTCTTTTGCTACTTTTTCTTGCCGTTATTTCTTATTTTTTAATTGAAAAGGGGGATTTTGGGGAAAAAGAACGCGTTCTTATTCGCCTGTTCAGCCAATTGCAAACAGTCACATTTATTGTTGTAAGGGCATTTTGGATATTTTCTTAGGTATATGTAACTTGTCATTTACAAATATACCCATGAGATGAATACGTGGCACAGTATTAAGAGTGTAAGTGGGGATAACCGGTGGGATTGAGGTGCAGGAGAAAGTTGCCCGAGAACAGGATTTGAGAATCTGAGCTGACGAAAATGAACATCACAACTCAGGACGGAAGGTTCGAAATAGGCAAGAATTCAGTGAATTTCATAGGTATGCTAAGGTATGAGGTGGCACAATCTCAGCCCTGTACTTTAATTACTCAATGTGCAATTTACGCGTAAATTATAATTAAATTTCCAAGTTTATTCTCATTTAAATTGCTTGCAAAGCTCATAAGTTATCATACACAAACTCAAAGATAAACAATATTTCCATATCCATGACACATTAATCCAAATATAATTTTATATCTCTAATATAATTATTGATGAATCGCAGATATATTTAAAAAACGATAAAAAGAAGTTATATAGAAACATTCAAAAAATAAATTAATTTTGTATTTATATAATATTTGGATGTTTACACAAGACTATACATTCCCATGCATGTACCTCTACTTGTTACATGTAATTAGAGTATATTGATGCATGTAATGTAATATAAAAGAATTTGGAAATTTGGTACGAAGATACTAAAAATTCAGAATAATTAAATTTATAAAATGATGTAAAAATTTTCCCACATGAATTATTACATATAAGGAGTTTGTTATTAGTCATTAATCTGTTTGGTGTGCTTAAAACAAATTCGTATTTCATAAATATTATCGAGAAAATATGTCAGATAAAAAACATATATATATGTATTTTTATAGTTGACTTGTAAAATAATATTCCATAAATTAATGACATGATTTCAGTAAAGTATTGCCATATCAATCTTCCACGTGAAAATGTTGATTTATGTTTGTATTCATGTTTCTACAAAATATTGTTAAAAAACTTAAATTTAAGTAAATTATCAAATTTTGTATATACAGACGCTAGTTACCACAAAAGAAACGCAATTATTATTTCATTTTTCAGTTTATTACATATCAAATTAGTTTTTTCCATTTTAAAAAACATTTTTATAGTAGTTTTCCCATTATTCTGATTACCAGTGAATTAAAAAAAACTATTAAATACTTTTATATATTATTGTAAATTTTAGTACTTTTTGCAGTGTCAATAATCTGTCAAATATATTAGTTTTATCTTATATTATCAAGTAATTTCATCTAAATAAAATGGCTACTTGATGTGAGTTAAAATTTATAAAGTAGGCAGTATTGCATGTAAAAAACGATAACTTAAACAATTATATAATAAGAACTTAATAAAAGAAGATATAATATTGTGAAATAATATAATTGGAGAAATGTGGTGAAAAATTGAAATATGTGGCCCATAAGTCAGTTATGAACTTAGGATGGTTTTATTTCTTATGTTTTTGTATGTCCATTCCGTTCTGCTTCTTTAAATTCATTAATTGTGGCAATTTCCATATTGAAAATATGATATAGACTAATTCAAATATATGAATTTTCCAACGACAGTTCATTCAACTGTACAGTTGAGAATATACATTAGTTGGCTTTGTCAAATTTTATGGGAATAATTGATTTCAAGATATTTCTTTTCATAAGTCTTAAAATGATTGTAATCTCTAATTAAATACCATGCCCATGATATATCACTTGCATAATTGCATTTTATACATTCAATTGATTCATTTAGATGTTATATATGTGTAAGCAGGTAACTATTATTCTCATAATTAATTTTGTATTGTTTTTTTTTTAAAATATCCTTTATCCACATCCATGTTCTCCATTTAAAGATCGCCAATTGTCATTTTTTATTATATTTTAGTAGATATTAAATTCTCTCTCCTGGTTTTTTATTTTTTACCCCATAAAAATTGACACTTGGTAATTTTTTAATGAGGGACATGAATGGGAACATGGGATTTTTTTCCCTTTTTTTAATTGTATGCTTGTAATTCATACACGAGGCATAGTTATTTACGATGACTTTATTTTCGATAAAATTGTCACTCATGTATAATAAAAACCCTACAATAATGTAGTGATAATAAAACATTGAAATAAATATTATTTAATTGTATTTGGGTTATATGTATAATATTTTTTTATAATAACTGTTGTGGTAACTAATATATGTAGTATGGTAAGTTGTTTTATAATAAATATATAAGTTGTCATTATTTAAAAGGTAACTTAATTTAGTAGGTAAGAATATCACCTAACTTTCTAAAATTTCTATAATTTCTATTAGATTTAGAAAGGAATAAAAACGGATTCGTATCTTTTTCGATTCCTGAATTCGTGAATTTGTATGCGAAGTCAAGAACGTATCATACACGATCGGATTACGAACTATTAGTCACGACCTCGATAAGATTCGGTGAAGGATAATTAAAAATCAATTGATTGGATGAAAGTGATGGGATGTAATGAGAAAATGAAAATTGATTTCTCTACACCCATATTACACGGTCTCATCCATTTATATAGGTTTGGAATTTCACTAATTCCCATCAAGTCCTTAGATTCTCATTTATTCGCAATTAAATCTTTAAGTTTCATAACTTTTCAATTTAGTCCAAATTACTAAATTGGATCGGATCCTTTGACCCGATAAGCCCGGTCATTCCAACATCTTCCACTAGCACTTGACGGGTCACATTCCGTTCAAGGTCATCATATCCTCTTTTAATCTTGTGAAGTCGTGCGACTTGCATAATCTTTAGGAACACTGTATCTTGTACCTATTAGGGTCTGTCAAGATTATCCCGATTGGTATCTAACCATTTGATATAAACAATACTCTATTGATATATATATATATATATATATATATATATATATATATATATATATATATATATATATATATATATATATATATATATATATAGTGTA
>CATIWQ010623101.1:0-28400 GCA_949673415.1 Euphorbia schlechtendalii | reverse complement strand
AAAATATGTTTAAATTTTAAATATAATTGCATTGTTTACTTAAAATCTTTAATATTTAGTAACATTTATTGTAACCAAGTATAAAAATTTAATAGGATAAAATATAAAATCTTAAAATAATAATAAATTTAATATATAAATATATAATAAATATATAAAATTATTCCACGGGCCGGGCTCTGGTATTTATATAAAAACCAAGCCCGGCCCATAAATCTTCGGGCTTTGACGGGCTCGAGCTCGGGCCGGGTTTTTTAAAAAAATGCGTGTCCAAATCTGGCCCATGAAAGCAGGCTCGGGCCAGCCCGGCCCGCGAACAGGTCTAACTCACCACTTATAAATACAAAAAAAAAATGCTTATAAACTGCTTTGACTAGTTATAGTAATGAAACTTCACCATTTATGCACACTCGTTGAAAATACAAACCCATCACTATAAGTATCTCCAACCCCACTTCAAAAAATGGGGTTGGATTACTTCAAAGAATGAAGTTGTTATAGTGCAAGTTCAAATTTGAAATTGCTACAATAATAAAATATTAATTTTTATTGTACTTTTACTTTTTTTGTTTTTTTTATTCTTTAGTTTATTTTAATTGATTGTTTATTATTTGGATTAGTTAGAAAATGACAAAATAATAATATTTTGTTTTGAAATGAAGGGTTGGAGAATAAATACTGCAACAACTTCAAATTATAGAGTTTGAAATGAAAATACATGATGTAGGTTGAAGATATGAAAAGAATTTATAGAATGATATATATTTACAGCTTTATCAAAAGCATGCCAGATGTAACAAAATAATATTTTTTAAATTTTCACCCTATTCTTTTGCCATCCTTGAATCATCTTAAGACCCTAAACTCCTAATTCTATTTATACAAGTTCTAGCCATGATGATGAAGGTGTAAATGACAAGAAAAACTGATGATTTCAACAATCTCCATAAATAAAAACGCCCTCAACAATATTTCAAGGTACACTCGAATAATAAGCGCAACCTCCAGTACGAACCCGAACAAAAAAATCAGGATCTCCAATGTATTCAGCGTAGTTACCTCCTCCACCTTGCTGTTCTTTACACTAAAAGACAATTGACTAGGTCAACCAATGGCATCACCCTTTAGTGTGTGGAACTTCCCGTCCTTGACTCCTTAAAAGCGCCAAAGGATGGTTATTTACTGTCCCAATCTGCATAGTGCTGGGAACATTCGAAGAAGGGCTGAAATTACGCGAACTGCAGACCGGCTTTGATGTAGGAAGCGCTTCGAGTTGAGAGTAAGATTGATGATGATGAGTAGATCCGGTTATATTGACCGTGTACACACCCCTAAGGCCATTTTCACTAACGAACAAACAAGAAACATTAAAAAATTAGGTCAAATTATTGCAAAACGGAGTCGGTGTACCATGTTACCTGTTGCTACGCAGTTTATCATTCATCACCCGAGTGCATAGAGAGGCAGGCATTAGATCGTTGCTTTTTACAGCACTTTCTCTAGAAGTTTGTGGTTTATCCTGTAAATAGAACACAATCATGTCTTTAAATTACAAACAGAATATTTATGCAAAGGTAAATTTAAAAACTAGGTCTAGTATTCGACACTTGCCTGTCTGCAAGTCGACGAATTGTGGTCACTTGAATTCTTTATAAAAGCATGATCAAGTAGCATACTAGCTGAGGGTCTCTCCGCAGGGTTTCTTCGAAAGCAGCACTGCAGAAAATCTTTTGCCTCTGGAGACATTGCTTCTGGTATAGGTGGACTTCTATTCAACACTTTGAACATTGCTTGAGGCTGATATGCAGAGAGCATATATAGGACAATCAAACAACATGAACACTAAAGATCCACATGCAAGCTCACCAATTGTAACAGAATTTAAAATTAAAACATGTAAAGATTTAGATTCTTCATAACAAGAATCAATTACTGTAAATTGAATGGGGCAGCAGAGAGAAACAAAGTTCGAGTCGATGACTGCAAGAAAAAAAATTAGACAATGGGTGTAATGTACAGCCAAATAATAGCCTACGGAAAACAGTTCTTCCTTCCAGTCCAACTCAACAATTATTAGCAGGATCCATCATCCGCTTAGCACTTTCATGCTGTGTCATATAAACGGAAGGTTTTTATGCTAATATTATAAGTTCCAACAAATGTAGACAAAAGAATTGAAAAACAAGGGCGTGTAGGAAACTTGCAAGGATGTATTATCTCAAAAGTAAACCTACAAGTGAACTGAATCTCAAATTCTGGAGGGTAGACTGTTTCAGAAAAATAGCTTAATGATTAAGATAGAATTTATTTTATTGGAGCAGTTGGACAATAAGGATCACAAGGTAGGGAAGGCTTTGTTATTAGACTCAACAATAGATTTTTGACGTTTTCTAGCCTTCAAGCAGATGCTCTTGAACGAATATGCAAGTTGTAGTACGAATTCATTTTTAAAAAAGAATAATTTAAAATGATGCAATTATAAGAAAGAAATTACCCAGAGTGACAATGATCAAGCTGAATAGCAGGAATATAGACACTCAAGGTTGCAATAAATGAGTACAAGTCTAACCATGAACTCACCCCTTGGATCTCACCCCATGGAGGTTTACCAGTGAACATCTCAATGATGGTGCAACCCAAACTCCATATATCTACAGCCAACGCAAGATCAGGATTTGCATTGTTTTGCATCACAGCTTTTATGACCTGCAAAAGTATTGCAAGATTATTGAATATCTAGGCCATGAGTAGATCTAAGTATTTTAACATGAAGTACCTCTGGAGCCATCCAGTGTGGACTGCCTTTCAAGGACAACTGATATGATAGTCCAGTAAGCTGCACATCAACAGTAGGTAACTAGTAAAATGAAGATGCCAAAATAAAGTAGCAATAAACATTTTATACTCATCAAACAACGTATTCAAAGGTGTTTTAAAGTTTAAGCTCACATGTTTTGCCATTCCAAAATCTGCCAGCTTAACTACGCCCGATGAATCAACAAGCAAATTGGCTCCTTTAATATCCCTGTGGAATGAATGCCAATAAGATTCAATATTGCTAGAAAATGCCAGACTTTGTCACAAATAAATCCATCAAGCTTATTATGGTGATTTTAAAGTATTAGAGAGTGGTTGTGCTTTCCTCCATTCTCGATTGTAGACTAGTTGATGATGAATTTGATTTAATTATAATGCAAATTTATGTTTCGAGAAAATAAATGCATTAAGATTTCACACAAATTCAATTGGAGTACTGTGAACTGCAGGAAGTAAACCTTAAACTAATGCACAAGTAATGAAAATTGTATTGCATTTCAAAAAAACAAAATTTTGTGCATCTTTGTTTGAAACAAAGACAATTTTTCAATTTGCAAAAGACAACAGGTAGTTAAAGTAAAGAGTTGTTTTTCATTCCAAGTATATGAATTACCTGTGGATAGTCTTTTTGTTATGCAAATAAGCCAACCCGTAGAGAATATGGCGAGTAAAATTACGGACTATCGACTCTGTCAGAACTCCACAATGTTCATTGACATATTTGCAGATTGATCCAGGATAAACGTACTCCAAATATATGTAAAAGTGATCATCAACCTGAACAATATTTAGCATTCAGTTAATCTAATCAAACTTGAAAAGTTGATATGCAAAAGACATCCGATGGAAAGATATAAACTTACTATCTCACTGCCATAATACTGCACGATATTTGGATGCTCTAGATGTTGGAGAAGTCTGATTTCCTACAAAAAAAACACAAATAAAATAATGCATGTTTCTATCAATTTCATTTAAGTCTGTGTGAGTCATATTTTACTCTGCAGTTTAGAGGACTGAGAGAGCATGAACTAGCACTATAAAGGATTATTCGGATAAATGAAACTGTAACAAGTTGTCAAATAGCAATACACGTAGACAGACTAATTCCTTCCTTGGAGAAAAAATATACTTCGGTAGCTTTCTTAATGATTATCAAGAACGAGAATTAATCATAAAGATCCTTGTAGCTACAGAACCAAATCAAAAGCCCATCATTATAACCCACTTGCAAGTTCCAACTGTTTTCAAGTGCCACAGTAAATTAACTACTCCCTCCTTTTTTTTAGTAGTCCATATGAAAACTCAAATTAGTAGTCAATTTCAAAATTCCATGATTCTTTTCCATCTTTCTTCCATGTATACCTTTATTTACTCTTGTTATTTCCATAGTGTTAAATGCACACTTTATTATGGAAAATTAAGACATTAAGGGTAGATTAGTACTTGCATACCCTTATTAATTGTTTTATTAAAAAGTGCGAAAGGTGTAAGAGGACTACTAAAAAAACAGAGGGAGTAACTGGAATGGAGTAAAATTTATCTATAATCTCTTCCTAAATTAATAGTTTCCCTACGGACAGGATTTTTATACAGAAGCAAAATACAAGTCATAATACTAGGATTGTCTTTGTCTCTAGGTTACAGCACATTAGCACACATGTTTACTTAGAAATATGGGAATCTTGAAGATACCTGCTCCAATTGCTTTATGCATTCAGCAGATTTGGGGTCGTCAGGGATTATGTCAACTTCCTTGATAGCACACAAAGCTCCAGTTTCTCTGTCAAAGCAACAAAATATTATTCAAAGCTGAAGAATATGAAGGCAAATAAAGAAGCACCGAAATTTCGGAACACAAGCATACCTGTTGGTTCCAACATAAACACTACCATATGTACCTCGTCCAATAAATTTGCCTTTTTGCCACTGAGGTTTCCTCAATGATACATTTGGATACTCTTGTTTGTGATGGAAAATAGGTGGTGGCAATGGCAAAGACGACAGTGGTGGCGTAGCTTCAGGAGGAAGAGGTAATGGGTGTGCACTATTATTACTATCAGGCCACTCCTTAGAATTTCCAGGAAGCAATTTGTTGTGCGGTGAAAACGAAAACTTACTGCTATTTTTCAGGCTGGGGCCTGGAATTTGCAGTGATCGATAATGAAATGGAGAACGATCTGAAGCATGTGAAGTTTTCATAGGTGAAACTTGTGAAGGTTGACCAACAAGCCTACCTAAATCTAGGGCCTCCAAATCTAACCTAACCGGAGATTCCTGCGAAACCATAAAAGATGGCAGAAAATCTGGAGTATTTGATCTTTGTGGGCTAACAACAGGGCTGGAGAGACCACTCGTTGGAGCACTCCTGGGCGAAACAATACGATTCAGCTTTGAACTATCAGATTCAAAATTCAGATAAAGAGACTGTCCCTTTGTGTACTTGCTTGAATATTCAGTTGAGTCTTTGGGATAAGAGGGAGGAGAGAGTTCTCCTTCAGTTGATTTTCGTGGACTAACCATGGGACTTGAGAAACCACTTGTTGGAGCACTTCTTGCAGCAATGTCCAGTCTTAAACCGGAATTAGTACCATCAGCGCTTGCATCTTGAAAGAGTCTTCGATAATGAAATTTGATTGTACTTGGGGCGGATTTTGGTACAACAGGATCAGCATTATTCCTGCAAGTCAAGAACACAAAGCCAGATCGATACGGTCGCAAAGACATACAAATTATACTGTAATTTCCTGGACAATTTACCATTTAATATAATATTTAAAGCAGAAGATGATCAGTATACAGAAATGGATTAATAGAAAGTTACGCATAATATCATAAAACCGTTGAAAAAGCACTTATTAGTTTAAGCTAAGCCTAGTACAATTGATAATCATTAATCAATCAGAGAAAGAACAAAATCATGGAATTTCCGTAAGGATCGGCTCTCCTACAAATATCTTACAGATTGAGGAATTAAAGGCGAAAAGATCATCTTACCTCTTCATCTCAGGAGACCTCCGCCCTTCGTCGGGCGATCCGAGAAGAGCCTGCCCAAAATTCCAGCCGGATGACTCAAGTCTCTTAGTCAAAGGCGTTACCGGCAGCGGCAATGGTTGCGGCCCAGGCGAAGAAATCCAATGATCGGAAAAGGCGGGAGAACGTGACTGCTTAGACGCAAAATCAGGCGAATCAGGGGGCGAAATGAAAGGATCGGTCGGATCCAAGCCGAGGTCACGAGGAGTAACATGCCGGAGCTTCCTTTGACGAGTGAGCTTCCGGTGGGTAAACGACTGACGGCGATCAGCCAGGGCATTAGCAGCAGTTTGCGAAGACGTATCAGAAAATGAAGGAGAAGAAGGCGTAGAGGAAGAAGAGTAAAGAGCTTTTTGAAAGAAAGGCATCGGAGAAAGAAAAGGAAATCTCGATTACTTCACAGGAACACAAGACTGAAAGCCATTCAAGAAAAAAAAAGAGGCGCAAAGGTTGCTTGGTAGTTCTTGCTGCGCTTAATATATAAAACTTTCCTGCGAAATTCTAAAGGTTTGAATTTGCATAGTCAACAGTGAGAATTGGGGAAGGAAAGTTGAAATCTGACCAGAATGGTGTGTTTAACAGGTCTTTTAGAACCCTAGACATGGAAATCTAGCGATGATTATCTGAAATTAAGAAAAGGGAAACGTAAAAAAAGATGCAGAAATTGGAGTCAGAAACAAGAATGAAACAAGGTCAATAGTTACGACTTGGTTTTGTGGTGCTGGAGAGAAGACTGCCATTGTTGCAGCTGTGCAGGATGAATCACAACACCACAAAGTCAACTTGACCATTTTAACTCATTAATTTAATATTGTAAACCTTGACCTTAGTTTGCCGCCTAAAACATTCCTTCATAATCCAATTTATTTCATAGCCATCTAAATCTTTAATTAAGTATGCAAAAATGCATGTTGTAGGTGAAAATTAAACTGCGTCAATATGGCGCACATGATTAATAGAGTCAGCATGTGAGTTCAAACTTGTTTAAAAGTTTCAATTTCTCCATAACTACAAACAAATGGGAGTGTTAGAATATAATACAAAATTGAAAATTAATATATGTGAATCTTATATACGGAGCCAGGTATTTAGAAATCTTACTTTAAAAATAAGACATATGCATCATTGAATGAATATTATCTGTTTTTGTTTAGAAGCATGCTTTAGAATTATCTCTTCAAAGTATCCGAATTGGATCTCTAAATAGAGGTCTTAGTCTCATGTATAGTTAACAATAGGGGCCATCATTGAGTAATTTATAAATGATCTAAATTACACATTAATACAAGTCAAATAATATTGTGTTATTGCGATGTAGTAGTTAAATATCATCGTGTACACTACTTAGAAGTTCAATAGTTTCTAGTAGAAAATGATCATTTATATTGCACTTATGGTGCAAAAATAAACAACATTGTTACTATATATTATAAATAGTAGTAGTTTTTTGTTTCAATTTCAATACATGTGAAGTTAAATTTGTCCATTTTGATAAAAGGAAATGAGGTAACTTGCAATTCCGATTAGTCTTTTGAAAAAGAAAAACCAATATGCAGCACTTAATTACAGTACCCGATATAATAGTTACATCTACGTGAATGCAAAATAGTTTTTTTTTTTTTTTTTTTTTTTTTGAAGTGGATGAAAATAGATAACGTGTCGGTGGTTGAACAATTCATTTGATTTACATAGTTAAACTATTATATGCACTTACTATTTAATTTCCAGTGGTCAAGTATTAGGAGGAAATCAATTACTCTTTGATTACGTAATGGGTTTATATTTGTGAATAAGTCAACCCTCTAAGAGATTATTTCCCAGCAAAGAGAGAGAAAATTACACCACACATGTACGGCTTAAGTACGTTAACTCTTCAAGTGTACCTTAGCTCAATTCTTGGTAAAAATGATTCGTAACCTTGAACTTCAAATTATGGACTAGTTATAATGCTACAAATTCTAAGGACTAAATGATGTTGGGACCGGCTAATTGAATGCTTTGTATTAAATTGAAATGAAGCTATTTTATTATAAATTTATAAATGTATAATATTGAATTAAATTACATAGAAAATAAGTTGAGGGTTACATTGTGTGTTTGTATGCTAGTTTATAGTTCAGGATTGCTAAATTATTTTGTAAGGGTAAATATTTATTGACTTTCTTTAGTTTTAATCAAACAATGTATTTTGAAAAATTACTAAAACTTTTTTTTATTTTTTATCATATTATAACCTCATTACATCTTACTTTATGTGTTTTTCTATCAAAATTGTTAAAATAAAAAGTATATGTTGGTATATATAATTTTATTTTATTACAAATACAAGGTCTCTAATAATAGAAAGTATTTTTTGCAATTAATAAGACTTTTTTTATAACATTAAATGTATGATTGCACGAAATAAATAACAATAAAAAAATTTTTTAGAGGTTATTTTAATCCCAAACATTTTAAGATATGATATATAAGACTATATATTGTTTATAAGAAATTATGTATGATTTTTCAAAACACAATGAGATAATAATGTATTTAGTCAAAACATAGGGAGATTATTATGTGTTTTATAATATTTGAAAATTGACTTAGTTAAGTTCAACATTTAGACAATTAATATCCATAGAAGTCATGAATTGTTTATGAATTGATGTTAAAATAAATTTAATTCGGTATAAATCAACACCGAAAAGTTATATAATCTCCTGACTAAAGATCAATGGACAATTAGCCCACGTACACATAAATGTACTTTTCGTTAGAACTTTTCTTGTAAAAAACATGTGTACAGCCGAAGGATATAAATAATACTTTTGATCTTTAATCTGTAGGTTGTAAAATTCACGTACAACAAATTTATAATAGCGTTCAATCTTAAAAAATAAAGTCGACGCGCTACTCGAAATTTCAGTTCCATCTAAGTATCCAAAACATTTTAGTGGCGGAGCAATTCAGCTGAATTACATTTCATTTGTAGTGGTCAAACATTAGGAGTAGACCAATAGATGGATTATCGTTTTTCGCATTTAATGCATTCATGTGCATAGTCAACCCTCAAGGAGATGATTTTCCCGCAGGAAAAAAAATCATGTACGGATTTAGTACGTTAAGGTACCATTAGCTTTTTGTAATATCGCGTGAAGCCACGTCATAATGTCGATGTTGAGGATTAAATGCAGTTGGGGACAGGGTGATTACAAAGACAATAAAGGCAAGACACAAACTCTGTCTTGTCCGTCTTACATTGCAAGCCGTCTAGCCGGTAGCATTGTGGGTCTGTCTGCTTATTGGGCGATTACTTGCATGCTTGTACGGGATTACATCCGGATGATTATAACAGGGACCGGGTTCAAATGACCTTTTTCTCGCATAAACGATATGTGTTCCATTATCAATTACAATAATGGAAAATAATAGCATAAAGTAATTATATGTGACACGTATCATTCATGCGGGAAAAAGGTTATTTGGACACGATCTCCATTATAATTTCCCTTCCATCGCGGGTTGTTTACTCTAGCTTTTTAAATTTTGTTTTAGAATATAATATTGGTGTTTGAAATACGCATATTTGTTGAATGTTGGGGAGAGAGAGAAAATGAAAATTAAATTGGAACAGAATCGAATGTATTCGGTTAGGTTTTTAATTTTATCTATGTATTGTTACTGATTTCGATTCGATTTGATTAAGTGAAAAAAAATCCAAAAAAACAAAAAATTGAATCGTTTTAATTATAAATAAATTAATTTTATTTTATATTACTTTTATTAATTTTTTTCATTATCAATTGGCATTTAATACTTGAAAATTAAGATTTTTTCAAATTAACAATGAATTATATATGTTAAAAATTATCTATGTTAATTTTTAGTTATTTTATATTTAAATTTTTTAATATATATATATATATATATATTAGTATATCGGTTTAAAACTGAACCGAATCCAAGCCGAATCGAAATATTTTGGTTCAGTTCAAACCTAACCGAAATATTTTGGTGAGGTTTTCGATTCTCGTGTTTCTCTCTAAACGATTCGGTTTCGGTTCAGTTTTTTTATCAAACCAAACTTTGCTCACCCCTAGTTGGATGTGTTGGGTATGTAGGGTTCTTTTTAAACGAAAAAATTAGTACGGTTCGCACTTTTGAACTCTAAAACTTCGAATCTGGATCACGCTTACAATATTATTTACAAGCTTAATTATGGATCCATAATTAATTTTTTTGTTTTGAATTTTTAGGTGGATTTGTTGGATATCCCACGTTGCTAAAGGCTAAGCATGCTTACTTCTTACATGTGTTTGATAACCCTCACCCTTTGAGGTGAGTTAAGTAATTGTTCATATGATTAAGTGAAACAAATCGATAAAATTTATACAAATTTGTATAAAATAACATGTAATTGCATTATTTAATTAATTTTTTATTGCATAGTAGTAGTTTTTATTGTTTTCACGTTTAAAAATTTGTTACAAATAAAAGTGCATAATAATTACTTACTCCATTATCTAATACTAGTCAATTTAGACTAAAATCAGAACCAACAAAACATTTAATGCATGACTAATTTAACCTATTTACTTTATAATATAACTTTATTTATACTTAAACTTTTTCCTAATTAATCCATTGGTAAATTAAGAAAAAATTGTTAAAAATTGCATTAACATTCTAAAATGATATGTAAAAGGAATTAAATGTTAATGTCTAAAATGACTAGTTTTGAGGAACTTAGAGAGTATTATATATAATATATAATCAATAATATTATTCATCTTGTTGAACTCGGATATTTAAATAAAAAAGACAAGCACATATTATATATCTTCGGGTTCAGCAAGCTCAGACCATACTTAGTAAAAAAACAAGTGTTCCAGCTCGACTAATGAGAACATATTCTAACCAGGCTTTGGCGGGTGCCCTGGTATTCAAGATGTACAACTTGAATAAGAAAATGGAAGGCTACAAAAGAAAAGAAAATTAAATGTGTATGACAATGATGTGTAGAAAATAACGAAGTTTGACAAGTATGGAGAATGGTTGTCAAAAAATGAGAAGAAGAGGGTGAAAACGATGTTAGTTAGGACTTGTTAAGCTGACTTGGTCCATTCAATATAAGCATTGTTATTAAGTTTGGTAACATAAAGTTCTTTTGTTTCGGACTGTTAAAATTAATTTTTTAATGTTCCGTATAAGATAGATTGTTATTCTTGTGGAATTTGAGTATATAACTTATGGTACTTTTTGCAACAAGGTAGATGGGCATTTGCTATCTAAAACTGGATTGAAGCCAAACTTGAGTTCGAGGTGTTTTATTTTTTCGTTGATGTATATATTCTTGAAAGCAAAGTGTGGATGAGTTTTATTCTATTGAAATGAGTTTTCAAAGATATTGATTGATTTATCTTCATAATTCGCTGCCCGGAAACGTACTATTTAGACTGAGTAATTGGTAGATATAGTTTTCATCAAAATTAATAAAACATTTATTATACTGTTGAAATGATTAATTTATTTTTTTGTTTATTGTTCACCTTCCGATGTTCGAAATATTATCGTTCTAGGATTTTCATTAAGAACAATAAAACATTTATTACTCTGTTAAAATAACTAATCCATCCACTTTACTTTATAATAATATTCTCTCTTCTTAATAATTATCTTATAATTTCACTTTATACTTAATCTCTTTTCTAATTAATATAAGGGAAAATAAGGAAAATAAATGCTACGATTGAGTTCACTCGTAACAAATTCATAAACATCCCTAGAATAAGTTCTTTTTAGAACCTTAAAACATTTTTCATCACCAATACCATCTTCTTCAACAAATTAACTATATTTAACTTCACCAATATCAATAATCTGTCATCAAACGTAATCACATAAAATTCAATTTCAATATGGTAGGTGGAAAATCCAAAATCAAAAGCTTATTAAAGTTCAATCTAAAGTAAAACCTTCAATTGCCGCCATTTAATCTCAGTAAATGTATTAGCAAACAAAACATAATTCCATTGGTTAAATTGATGGAATTTGCACCTGAGAATTCAAATATTTGGCGGGGATATTGAGCAATGCAATGAAGACTAGAATACAGAGGATGAGCAACTTCACATAGCATGTGACGAAGGAAGGAGCGAAGATGATGAACATACAACGGAAAAGAGCATCGATGAGCCACAAAATGGTGATAGAAATGATCGACGACGAATGTCAGAGATGGAGGTGCGAATCTAAGTTAACGTATGAGGTGGGTTAAAGATTTGGGATTAGAATCTAGGGATTTATCGTTTGTGATTTGGGTATAAATGTTTTTTATTAATTTTATTTATTTTAAAATAATTCACACACCATCTTTTCGATTTCATTCACGCTCTTTGTCAACTTGGATTTAGGCGGCCGAAAGATGCAAACATATGAGAGAGTTTAGAGAACTTTCTGAAAGTTGGCAAGAACAGTGGAATAAGTGGGACAACTTAAGGGGACTGTCTGTGAATTTAACATTTGTAAAAAAAGATAGGTTACAAAAAATCAACATATAACTTGTAATGTAAGCATACTGACATATAACTAAGGTAAAAAAATATTGAATATTACTACTGATAGCAACACATTATCCAACTTATCAGTTAAGAATTGCTTATGAATTGTTATGTACAACTTAAAAGTTACGAGTATGAATGTTGCTAGGGGGTGTAATAAGTTATGGATTGAGAGTCACCCCAAACACTGAAAATCTTTGAGTCCGACCATCTTTGGGACTACTATGAACAATTTATAAAGGTCAAATACATTGAAAGTTCACAATTTCTCTCAAATGGTTTACTCCTCCAACTTTCAATTGTTCATACTAACTTACTTAATTTTTTTTTTCAAAAATGCATCAATTTACTTTTCAAACTTTTCCAAAATTTACTTTTTAACCCTCCCGATTTTGATAATTATAATCACATAACACTTTTGTCCATAACAAATCAAAGTTGTCACATCGATAATAAGAATAAACTGGTACATTTTTACGAAATTTGAAGAGTTGGTAGAATCAATTGAATAATTACGGAGAAAGTAAAATTTTGTTGAAAAAGGTTTCCATGTATTTTGTCATTTATAAACATTGAATAAAAGTGTAATTTCACCCATAAGAGTTTAGCAAATTTAATAAAAATGCACAGTTTAGTAATTTTATTTACATTTCTATCTTCCTTTTTCATGTTTATACTTTGTGACCTTTTTAAAATTTTCAGCTACGTTTCTTATTCATTTTTTATTTTTTGTCTTATTTATCATTATCCCTCAAACAGTTTAGTTTTTGACATGTTGTTTTAAGTTTTTTGTTCGTCTTGTTTTTATTTTCGAAACAAAATCCATTGCGACATACTTTTTTGAAAAAAAAATCGGCTGTTTGTTATTTGGTATCTACCAGGTGCTTATTAGGTATTGAACAATTGATAATTTTTTTTCAATGTATCTGGTAAAATGCTACTATATATATGAAATATATTATAAACCTGGTACAAACATAAATTTGGCTGATTAAATACACTTTCGATGAAATATAAGAAAACTACCAGGTATCTACCAGATATTGAACAATTAGAATCAAAGTTTTTGAATGTACATGGTAAACTGCTAGTATATATATAAAATATAGTAAAACCTAATACAAACATAAACTTGATTGATTAAACACATTATCAATGAAATATATAAAACCTATAAGATATTGAACAATTGGAAAAAAGTTTTTGAATATATCTGGAAAAATGCTAGTATATATTTAAAATATAGTAGAAACCTGGTACAAACATAAACTTGGTAGGTTGATTAAACACAATTTCAATGAAATATAAGATTCCTACCAAGTGTATACCAGTTTTTCAAATAGTTGGAAAAAAAGTTTTTAAAAGAATTTGGTAAGAATCTGGTAGGATGCTAGTATATTTATGAAATATAGTAGAAATCATGTACAAACATATACTTGGTGGATTGAACAAAGTTTCAATGAAATATAAGATTCCTATCACATCGAACTATTGAAAAATTATTTCTACCAGGTCCCTACCAGATAGCAAACAGTCGGAAAAAAATTTTCGAAAAAGTATATCACAATGAATGATGTTTCAAAGATAAAAATGAGACGAACAAATAAAATCTAAAACGGCAAGTCAAAACAATAAATGATTTGAGAGATAGTTGCAAAATAAAAAATAAAATAAAACGTAACCAATTGCAAAAGGTAAGAAATATAATTTTCAACTTGGAACGATATGACTAAAAATTTGGTTGAAATTCAAACTATGTTTTCAGTCATCTGGATAAGTTGCCTAGTGGTTTACAGTTGTCGCACTGCTATGTGCATAACACCGTCTTTAATTTGTTATCCGGAACGTTAACTCTTATTATTCTTTCAACATTGACCAAGTGGTGAACATTTCGATGTACAAATTTATACAGAGAATATGACTTTTTTTTTCATTCGAAAAATAATACCGTCATATTTAGCGTGAAAGTGAACAAGAAAAAAGTTCTAAAATTCGTGGACATATTTTTCTTTCGATTCAATTTGACAATAAGCTCATTTCATATTAAAAAAGGAAAAAAATCTGCTCTCTCCAAAATGGTGTCCATTTGCGTGTCTCTCCATTCATTATTTGACATATGATCCATTTTCATGAGAGAGAAAATAAAAAATAGGAAAGAGAAAATGTAAATAATAAAAAAATAAATTAATAATTACACATGTCAAATAATGAATGGGAAACATGGAAGGAGACATAATTTTGGGGATAACAGATTTTTTTCTTTAAAAAAGAACCTAAATGCAATAAATGTAGAAAAATAAACATAAAATAAGCAACACAGGCCGAAAGTTGCGGACTAGGCTTTGAGCTAATGAGGCTTGCAATATGGGCTTGCCAGAATCCCCAAAACCCTCAATGACAGCGCGAAAACAAACTCACTCAGCCTGATTACTTTCATTATCCGGTAATTACTCTTGAAAACCCCCCGCTAAACTCTTCCGTTCAGTTTCCGATTGAAAATCCAGCCGGCAACTTCTTCAATTAGCAATCTACCTCCGCATATGTCATCTGTAAGTTCACCTTCAAATCGAATTCATGATCAAGTTGCCTCGCATTAAACTCCTAGCTAGGAGCGTTCCCCAATTCTCAATTCAAAGACTGGCCTTCTTGTCCTCAAATTCCGCCGCAAACCCTAGATCGCCGTGCTCAACGGATGAAGATGAAGTTGAAGAGGTCGGTGTTGTGACCTCCGTTTATCAACATGCTCTCCGACACCAACGGCCGAGCACCATAAAATGGCAAGTTCAGCTGAAGAATTCTGTCAGTTTAATCGGCTCTGTTACTGGGCCCCTGAAGCATTACAATAGGAGAGGCGATCGCTTTGGGGGATACACTTACTTAACTGTTATAAACCCCGGTGATCCTGATCGTACGTTCAGGTCAGTCTTCCCTGAACCTTCAGAGCGTTGCCATTTGGTTTCCTATCTTTCTTTTTTCTTATGATGAACTGAAAAAAATACAGTTTATGAATAGGATTCTACTGGAGATGTGGGATGATATCGCCAAAATGGCCTCACAACATATTAAGAGTAATGATTTTATCTATGTTTCGGGCAATTTGCTGTCTTGGGACAATCTCTCAGATTACAAGGTGCGTAATGTGACTTTTAATTTGATAATTTTCCCCTAATTCTATTGAACTTTTATCTGCTGATTTTCTTTTCAAGCTGCATTCAAATATCTAAATTTTAGGAATGTGATTCTTTCCGAGTTTTTCTGTAGATAAATGTAAACCAATTGACCTATGCTGCACAACCTGTTAAACTGCCATCTATTGTCAAACATGATGAATTACGATTGGGAACCAGCAAGAAATCAGAGGAACTACAATCAGAGGCCAGAAAAATTTCAGAGGAAGAAGGTATTGTAATCCCAATTCCTTACTACTTGTAGGTTATTTTGCAAAATTTTTCCCCGGCTCAACGAACATAGTGTATACCTTTTAGCCTTTTATAGATGTTCTGAATTTCCATATTATGAATTACTTTACCCAATCAATGAGTTATCTGAATAGACAAGGCCTGTTGGAGATTATGATAGTAATTATCATGCAGTTCAGGGTTCTAAGATCAGTTCACCAATTATATGAATTCAAGGCTTGTGGAGGAATATCATAATAGTAGTCATGCAAGTTAGGGCATCAAGGAACATCGATATGCGTATGTATAGATTTCTAGGTGAAAAGATCTGCCTGACATGGCCTCTGGCATACAATCACGTGGGATGTAAAATGTACGTAAGTTATCTTTAGATGTTTTTGAGTTGCATCATACATGAGTTTCTTGCTTCTATATAGGGCCTTAGACATAAAACTGAGCCGGGTTCCTACAGAAATCAAGCTCGTTGGTGTATTGCAATGGTTTCTTTGACATAAAGAATATGCTGAATAAGCTGTATTGTTGATCTCTAAAGGCTTTTTGCTCTCCTTTTCCTGTATTCTTATCTATATAAATGTCACTTGTAGCAAATTTAGGTGACACTGGCATGGAAATGAGCACAGGCCACCTTGATTCATGGCAACTGTTCTTCTGCAAGCCATATGAATGGTGGGATAAGAGGGAACGCAAACAAAATCCATCAGCGCCTGACTTCAAGCACAAGTATACTGGTGAATGTCTTTGGCTGAGACCTAATGACCCACCATGGATACAAAAACAACTCCAATTGCTTGACTTAGAAACAACCAAACAAAGACAAGCCATTAACTTAACTGAAACTGGCACAGATGTGGACAAAAACCAGCATCACCTGTGGCATGTCTTTTTCAGCAATCCGCATGAATGGTGGGATAACAGGAAAAAAAAGAAACATTCACGTTTACCAGATTTCAAACACAAGGACACTGGTGAAGCTCTTTGGATGAACCCAAATGATCCACCTTGGGTCAAAAGTCAGCTCCAGCTTCTTGATTCCAAAATGGAAGATCTATGGTCAGGGAAAGATGTAGGTTCCTGCTCTCAGGTCTCCCAGTGTTTGCCTGATGATTAACAACTATTCTTAGTATTCTATACCACCTTATAAAGGGGTATGCAATCTTTAAAAAGGGTATTATGGAATATTGGTGAGTGCTGCCGCAGCAAAATCTCTTGCAAATTGGTCAAACACCAGATTTTGAAGATGTATAGCATGTTGGTGATAACATGTAACTGTTGGGACTTGGAATAGCACTAAAACATCTGCAGAGTTAATGCATTGAACAAGGAGAATATAATAGAAAAGATCTATGGCTTCGTAGCGTACAAATACAAGAGAAATTATGAATACTGGATTGCTTTTTTTAAAGCAGGTTAGTCCTCGTTGCAAGGTGAGATTGTATGCAAGAATCAATAATGGATTTGGTTATTTGGGAGCAAGATTATGTAACTATAAGGATCTGTGCATCTGATTCTCTGTCAATATGGTTACTTTATTGGTAAAACTTCTAGATTCGAAGTATTAGCAAGCGCTGCAAATGCCTAGTCAAATTTGCACAGCAATTAAATAGTCTCTAGAGCTCCACATGTATTCTCATTGAGTTCTCTACTCCGATTGGGCAACCAACTGTAGCCTGTAGATATCTCTTAACTTGTTAGAGTAGCCATCAATTGGATATTCCTAGGAATTTTTTTTTTTTTGCAGGGATGCGGTATTTTAGGCTACCTGTCATTGCATAAAGTGCAGGTCTTGTCTAATTTCTGGGCTATTTTTCAAGTGCAGTTCCATGGCCACTGAATTACAGTATAACTATAGCATACTCTGTTTCATGTTGAAGTGAAGGGGCCATTTAGGTTTTTGTCTAAGTTTCAGAAGTTCAGAAGTATGTTTTTAGATAGCTGAAGATTCGAAAATATGGGTGGACTTAGTCTTAATTATGATGTTATACTTGGTCTTATTCATCTTGTTTAACCATATTTTAATCATTCGATTGAAATGGACATGAGTATGAAAAGAAGTGTTGCCTAGTCAACACGAACGAACTTGGCTACATTCAGACACAGCGCAATCAAGGGCACTTGAATGATTGTCGTTTTCAAGCAAATGTCATTCTTATCACTAAATTCTTTGAAATTGGTTGCAATGGTTGATCAGTGCACCAGTCAAGTTATTAGATGTTGACAATGTCGAATTGCATTGGAAACCATTTTTTAGGTAATTCTGAAGAGAATGTAATAACTGATATGGCTTTGTGTGAGGATAAAGATTCTCCTCCACCAGATAAATTGTAGTCAATATTAAATATCTATCCAGTTTTAATGTTTAAGATTGAATTTTAGTTGTCTGTGAAATTCGTAGTGAAATTAAATCTTAACCATTAAAAATGGATAGACGGATAAGATTAATTGAAATATATAAATGCATCAAAAATCCAAATTTAGATAATCATTTTCCTATTGTGGGGCGGTTTTTAGAATAATATAAATACTACGATTAGATTTTAACTATTTGCTTAATCTCTTATGTTAAACATTTCTATACCATAACATTAGACCAACTTAGATTTAAAGGTCTAGGCTTCGAAACCGGACAGTTTCATTTGTTGAAAATAATTGCAACACATAGCAGAATGAGTTTGCCCACTTCAAATCCAAGGGATATTTGCGTGCGGGGAGTGTCTGAATAATATAAATACTACGATTGAACTTAAGTTTTTTTTTTTTTTGATGAAACGGTGAGGAAGGGTTGCGGCTGTGGTGTACGGTAGTTAAATGGGAAGTTCGCCATATGTCAAAATATAATGCTATAAGAAAGAGGACAAATTAGTCATTTAGCAAGTCAACGCTGATTAGCTATGTTTGGACTTTAGCATTTAGCCACTTTCGTCTCCATGTTTGAAGTATAACAATTCAATTCGTCTAGCTGGGTTTCCTTCGGTCAATGGTGTCAGTATTTGCTGGATCAATTATTGCATTTGCCTGTATTCCATTACCCTCAAATTTGTTATTTCTTTTCATGCTCCTCATAAAATAGCTTCAAAGAAAAACACCAATTGAAAAAATGACCTTCAATATATATATACATTTGGTTATGTGATGGTGAAATTTAAAAAGTTTTATATTTGGAAGAAGCCTAAACATATCGAAATCTGTATATGGATCTTTTTCTTACATGTGAAATAATATGCTAATTTCTAAAAATATGAAATATGTAACCCAATAAAAAGGATTCAGTATGGATAAAGAATTCCTAAAAGAAACAAAAACAATTGGAAAATTCATGAAATAATATGGGCTTTTATTCTTTGAGACTTTTTAGTCAAATATAGTTTTATTATAATTTGTTTTCTATTTTTAAAAGAGTTTCTGGATATTTAATTAAACATTTAGATGCCTAATTGTTGACACTACTTCAACAAAGATGGCCGCACAAGGTGTACATCAGCATCGCATCACTAACTAACTAAAGCCAGTTGGATTGCTGAGGATGCTTTTTTAAAAAATTTCATTTTCAAGTTTTTGTTATAAACAACAGAGTTGATTTTGAAAAAATCAAGTTAGGCAATTCCTAATTATATAATATGAACGATCAAAATGTGTTATACAAAATTAAAATATATAATTCTATTAAAAGTTTGTGATAGTAACTTATTGAGATAATAACTTAAAAAACAATACTAAACATGCACTAATTAAGCAGACAATATCAAAATTAGTTATTTTTATTTTCTTAGATTAATGATGCAAAACCATTTTTGTACGACACCGTTTTTTTTATCAAATTCCTAACTAGTTATCAAAATTGTATTCCGTCAAGGCATAAATAAAACTAATACTCCACATTTATTTATAGTAGTATGTTTTTACTCAAATAATTTATTGTCGTTCAAAGATTAGAAAATTTTCCAAAATTTTAATTTTTTGAACGATTGAATTTAAAATATCTTTGCAAATTTTTGTTGAATTTTTTTTATGTATTTTCTTTATTTCATTTGCAAATATCTTAAAGAAATTGGGCTTCCAAATAGAAATAATAAATAAAAAAAATATGGACATGATATACGAAAACTCACAAAACTCGATAATTAAAAATTCTGGACCGTACCGTACCATGTTTTATCAAATTCCTAATCAAATACCAAGATTGACTTGTTTAATTAGTAATATATTTTGTTAAGGCATAAATATGAAATTGAAAAAATTAGTTAAAAATCTAGCTTTTAAATAAACACTTTACATTTATTTATAAACAATTCTTGAAATCATTTCACTTTTTAATTATTATTCATCGTATCATTAACAAAGTATGTCATATATATAAGATAAAGTTGAATTTGGGCTTGTAACATTAATTTGAAATATCAAATATTAGAAGAATTTGTAACTTGATTATTCTAACCAGTTTAGGTTTAGCACAAGCCGAAAATGTTGTCCATGGCTCTAATTTCTGTTTTCTTTCAAGACTTGAAATTTTTTTATCTGAATTAATTTAAAATATATATTCAAATTTGTGCACGGAATAAAAATAACAATCTTTTTATATTCAAGTTGTTTTATTTAATTCATTTTTAAGCAAAACGTGATGAAAACTGATTTGAACATAATATTGTAATGAATTGAGTTTCTTTATAAAAATAAAATATAAATTAAAAATAAAAAATCTGATTATGATATCAAAAATCAACGATAGTAACTAGTAAATTGAAACAGGAAAATGGCCAGAGTTAATTAAAAATAAATAATTTTTATTTCTTGGTATAAAAACCATTTTTGGTCGCTCACCATTCGAGTTAGTGATGTTTCTCATTTCTCTCTTTCTGTCTTGCATAGTAAGCGCGCCGATTAGCTTCATCTATTCGAAGTTTACTCGACAGCCGGTGATGGGGGTGACGGATTTCTTCGCCGGCGAAATCGCCACCGAGCTACTCAAAATGCTAATACAGATAACCCGTAAATCCTGTATGTGTAAAACCAGCGCCGAGGCACTTATAACCGACATAAATGAGCTTCTCCCTATTATTCAAGAAGCCAAACTCTCCGGAGTCGAACTCCCAGCTGTCCGTCAAGTCCAACTCGATCGCCTCTCTGAGGTTCTCCGCGATGGCTTGGAGCTTGCTCGCAAGGTCCAGACCTCCAACCGGTGGAATGTCTACAAAAACCTGCAGCTTGCGAAGAAGATGGAAAAGCTTGAAAAGACTGTATCTAGGTTTTTGAATGGCCCTATGCAGGCACACATATTAGCAGATGTGCATCATTTGAGGTTTGATACGGCGGAGAGATTTGACAGGCTTGAAGGCTCCGCTAGGCGATTGGAGCAAAGGCTTGGAGCTATGAAAATTGGGGTTGGAAGTGGAGGATGGATGGAGGAGACGGCGAAGAGAGTCGAAGTGGAGGAGAGATGGGAAAACAATATAGAAAATGTACTAGGCTTGGGCATTGAGGTCGGTAAGAGGAAGGTGAAGGAAATGTTGATGGGAAAAGATGATTTGGGGGTTTTCGGTATTTGCGGGATTGGCGGCTCAGGGAAAACCACTTTAGCTTGCGAAATTCGCAGAGATGATCAAATTAGAAGTGAGTTTGATTCAATTCAGTACTTCAATTTTGTTTATTGCTTTTCAGATTTCTTGATTTGTTCGTGTTCGATGAAGTTTTCTGATTCCGTCTTTTGCTCTACCGTGTTTTAGGTCATTTCCAGGATCGAATTTTGTTCTTGACTGTATCTCAGTCTCCAAATGTGGAGCAATTAAGGGCAAAAATCTGGGGTTTTGTTTCAGGATGTCATGGTGAGGTTCCTGGCCTTAATAATCCAACTCCTCAATGGAATCTGAATTTCGAATGGAGAATTGGAAATCGAATGTTGGTTGTTCTTGATGATGTATGGTCACTTCCAGTACTTGAACAATTAGTTCCTAGAGTAGCTGGATGCAAAACACTGGTGGTTTCAAGGTTTAAATTCCCAGAAGTTCTCAATGCTACTTATGAGGTAGAATTATTAAGAGGAGATGAAGCAATCTCCCTATTTTGCCTTTCTGCTTTTGGCCAAAAATCAATACCTCCTGGTGCTGATCCCAATTTGATCAAGCAGGTAAAACTACAACTTTTTTTTGTGAAGCTTGAATGATGAATCTTTCAGGAACTAAACCATTGATAAAAATCTTTCTTTGTTTGACAGATCATTAATGAGTGCAAGGGTTTACCTTTGGCTCTCAAAGTGATCGGATCTTCTTTAAGAGAACAACCTGAAATGTATTGGGCAAGTGCAAAGAGGAGATTATCAAAGGGCGAACCTATTTGCGAGTCCCACGAAAACAAGTTGCTCGATAGGATGGCGATAAGTGTTCAGTTCTTGAATAAGAAGGTCCGGGAATGCTTCTTAGATCTGGGATGTTTTCCCGAAGACAAGAAAATCCCTCTTGATGTTCTCATCAATATGTGGGTTGAGATTCATGACCTTGATGTTGATGAAGCTTTTGCGATTCTTGTTGAGCTATCAGACAAGAATCTTCTTACTCTCGTGAAGGATAATACTCGGTAATTTTCGCTAAACAAACGTACTAAGTTGCTTGCTACATTTAATAAACATTTTGCTCATCTAAAGTGACTTGTTTGGCAGGACTGGGGATTTGTACAACAGTTACTACGAGATCTCTGTTACACAACACGATGTATTGCGTGATCTTTCTATTCATTTAGCCAGTCAAGGAGACATAAACGAGCGAAAGCGATTACTTATGCCAAGAAGAGAAGCAGAGGTTCCAAAAGAATGGATTAGAAATGCTGATCATCCATTCAATGCTCAAATTGTTTCTGTTCATACAGGTATATTGCTTTTCTACGTCATATGTCATATCAATTATGGATTGCTTTCCCATGTTTTCACGAAAAGCTCCATTTTCAAGCTTTTTGTCTTGAAAAGTACCTGAAATCATTAGCAAACTGTTCCTAATTAATTAGTATTTAGAGTCAAAATGCCAAAATATGTTGTTCTATTAAAAGTTTGTCAGTGGAACTTGGTTAAAGCAATGTTCATTAACCTATGAAATTCAAGTATTCAAGTAAGGCCCTGAGTTTTGAGCCTTCTTTTTGTTGTGTAGGTGAGATGAGTGAAATGGACTGGACTGCAATGGAGTTCCCCAAAGCTGAAGTCCTCATCGTAAACTTCTCTGCCGGCAAGTTTTTCTTGCCTCCCTTCATTGAAAACATGCCAAAACTCAGGGCACTTATAGTTATGAATTACAGCAGTCGCAATGCCACCTTACTGAACTTTTCATTTTCTTCAAACTTGGCCAATTTGAGGAGTCTTTGGCTAGAAAAAGTTTCCATTTCCAAATTAGCAGAGCCCAACATGCCCTCAAAAAATTTGCAAAAAATCTCTCTTATTTTATGCAAAGTCAATAACAGCTTTGATCAATGCACCATCAACCTACCCAAAGCCTTCCCGTCCCTTTTAGAACTTACAATCGATCACTGCGACGATTTAATTAGGTTGCCTCCCAATATTTGTGAGATGAACTCACTGAATACACTCAGTATTACCAATTGCCACAATCTTCAAGAACTCCCTGAGAAATTGGGGTGCTTGAAATCGTTACAAATTCTTAGGCTTTATGCTTGTCCAGCGTTAAAACTGCTTCCACAAAGCATATGTGAACTTGTGCAGTTGAAGTACTTGGACATTTCTCAATGTGTCAACTTAGAATATCTTCCTGAAATGATTGGGAGTTTGTCAAGGTTGGAGAAGATTGATATGAGAGAGTGTTCAATGATTTTGGATCTGCCAAAGTCGGTCGAGTCGCTTGAGTCTTTAAGGAGCGTAATATGCGACGAAGAAGTTTCGTGGTCGTGGAATGAATTGAGGAAGATTAATCTCCATGTTCAGGTTGCAGAGAGACAATTTGGTTTGGACTGGCTGAATGAATGAGTAAATTGAGCACTGTAAATAGTGATAGGAATTCAAATAATGTTGATCCATCATTTTTTTATGAATAAAAAGGGCCAATTATGGTTTAGTTTCTTTCAGATTCATCCATTGATGTAGCGGTTTTATCTCACTTGAATATATTTCCGAGTTATTATTATCTGTTTGTTGAAGTGAACACAAAAGGGGCTAAAGTGCACCGATTAAAAGTGACATGGCGGCAGGTTCTCAACATAATAGAGGCGGCAACTATTAAGCAAAGTGGAGTGTTCTTTCATTTACTTGCAAAAAACCTTCATTTAGCATAATTTAAACAATTTTTTTAATGAAACTTGGGGGCAGAAAACACTATTACCCAATTAGGTTGCCATTTCCGACTATTATTTTAGATAAGTAAAAAAGACAAAGCGAGTGTTCATATTACTTGCTTTCTTGTGCATATGTAAGGATGTTGTTATGTCATAATCGTGACTAGAATATGTAAATCTAATATGATATTTTGAAGTGACATGCCACAGTAAATTGATTGCTTGACCCATTCCAATCAGCATATTTGTGTTTATAATATCATTGAAATTTAGTACCAAATTTGATTTTAATAAGATAAATGATTTTAGCTATTGTGGCATAAATTAGAATCTGTAGTTATCTCTTCCACTTTTTCTCTAATTACACATGTCTAACTTTTTGTATACGAAATATAACCTTTTTAAATCAAATGATTAGTCCTAGTGCTTAAAAAACTAATCATACTTTGGATGGTCCATGGTAATGAGGAATAGAAATTCAAATATTTGAATTTCTAGTTGAATGGCGTCAGGCTAGCTAAGCCGGAAGAGCTTATTGAGTTGTTTGTAAGTTAGGTACAAGTAGACCTCCACACCTTAGGGATAAGACTTGAAATTTCATACAAACGATTAACTTGTTTTTACTTAAAAAATCACAATCATTACACATTACACATTCTCTTGCGTGTAAAGAAAAATTTAGAAATTTTGTATTATATCAACGAATGAGTAATTTGATAAAGAAAAATGAAATACTACTGATATACTGGTATTTTTCACCATTTCTTATAAGTAATTAGAAAAAAGTTTCAACAATGAAAATTGATTTAATGAGTTTACATCCCCTGAACTTGTCCAAAAAAGGTTATTACCACCCTGAACTTTGAAATATGACAGATAATCCCATGTACTTGTCTAAAACGTGTCACTTTACCCCCTTTTGCTAACTTGGCTTGCTACGTAAATGATCATCAAAATACATGCGCATAAAGTATGTTGGTGAAATAGAAAATGAATACAAGAAATCTATAACATTCGTATTCTTACAATTCAAATTCCTTAATATATGTTGTTCATCTTCTTCAAAACTTCATCTCTATTCTAAATTTTTCTTCAATTAATCATAATATTGTATCGATTCTTAACTCGTCGTGTTCATTTTCTTGTTTTTGAAACCGATATTTTTACAAGGAGGTAAAGTGACAAGTTTTAGATAAATACAGGGGAATATCTATCACATTTGAAAATTCAAGATGACAACAACCATTTTTAAACAAGTTAAAGGGTATCGATGCATTAAATCATAAAAAATTAATGAATAAATTAATTATCTAGAAACCTGAGAACCCGAAAACCTGGCAGTACAAGAGATATCATAAATCCTTATGATATAAATGTGAACGCGTGGGATATTGGATGTAATGGTGCAGGGAATTTTGTCAAAGATAAGACGCGTGGACCCCTTTTTCCAATCGTTGACTGACTGATTTGAGTCAATGAAAAGCTGCTTCTCCCTCGCTTGGTATTATTATCAAATACTCCCTCAAAAGTCATTGTGTTCCCATTTCGTCTCTAACTACTATTTATTACCAAAAACTAATTACTCTCTATTCTACTATTGTGATATAAGTTTACCAAAGAAAAAATATGATATATAATACCTTCTAACAGAAAAAAGTGATATATTACATAAATTTGTCCACTGTTCCCATCCATTTCCATTCATATCACTTTCAATAAAATTTGATATCTAAAAATTTACGCATTAAACATATACTTTATTTTTCATATATATATATATATATATAAAAGACAGTTCTATTTGACATTTTTCGTTTAGATTTTTCACAAGTATTATGTAAAGAATTAATAAAAATGTATTTTTTTAACAAATTAATTAATATTTTTATTTCAGTTTAAAAATTCAATTCGAATATATTTATCGTTTATTTAAATACTTTAATGTAATAAATTTACAGATATATAAGTTCAAAACAATTATTAAATGTAATACAATTTATATAATAAATGGTTATTCATCCGCTGGTATCGAGTATTTATAAATTAATTAAGTTCATTCCATAAATTTTTGAGCTTTTGTAAATGAGTGTTGAAACCCATTATAGACAATCTTGAATAGGGTTGAAAATGAGCCCCAAATCTCTAAATCCGATAGAGATCCGCTTCAAATCCACGATAAGAACTCCCCATAGGTAGGGAGTGGAGAATTTTTCGTACCTGAAACCTTAATGAATATGGAGACGGGGGAATGCACTCTCCAATCTGATAAGTTCCTGAACCCGACACCGATATACCTCCATTGAAAAATCCTCAAATATTTCTCGAATTATTCCTGAAACCTCCAAATATTTTCTATATTTTATAAAACTTATAGTTTATATTATATGGCATATGGACATGAGCTTATTCGTAATCATTTTTTTTTAATTTTACTACAATCCTAAAGGTTATGTATATAAATAGAAGAACAGTGTAGAATTAAATCAAATATTGTTGACTTTGATGTTTTAAACTATACTCTTATTTTGAACGTTGAACATTGCATCTCAAGGTTGATGTTTATTTTTTAGGATATATTTATGTAACGTGATAGACTTTTTAAATCATATTTTAAGATTTTAAATTTATTCAACATTAAACAGTGCAACAATTTGACAAAATAATACTTTTAAGTAATGTTTTAAAGTTTTTATTATATGAAAATTTGAAAATATTTACATATTATTTATTTTAATAGGAAAATGGGGAATATCCGATACCTGATGGAGAATTCCCGATAAGGAAATGGAGGAAAAATAATCCCCGAATCCTTAATAGATATGTATATGAAAAATATTTTTTCTCCGAAACCTTAATAGATATGAAGACAAGGAATGCATTAACCCTGTTTACATCCCTAGAAATGTGCCAAACGAGTATGTGATCATATCTACTCCTCGTTGCCATTTTTATTTTCTAAATAGTAATGTGCCAGAACGAAAGTTTTAGTGAAATAAACTCATTAAAATCCTTTATGCATTATCCCACCGTCTAATATTTCTATCCTGCATAATTATGCTATTAATTAGCGTAGAATATTCTTTTTCTTTATTGAAAAAAAATAAAATTGCACAAGAAAAAAGAATAAAAAAATTTAATTTGAATTCTCTATAATAGTAATAAAGTTTACATCCGGTTGTTAATACTAAACATTTTAAACTTTTCATGAAAATCAATAAGACATTTAATGTATTACTAAAACAATTAATTTATCTCTTTTACTTTATAATAAAATTATCTTTCTTCTTAATTATCAATTTATAAATTAATTTATACTTAATTTCTTTCATAATTAATGAAAGGATAAATTAGGAAAACATCGTTAAAAATTGCATTGATATTAAAAAATTACAAGTAAAAGAAATCAAAATAAAAAGGTATAAAATGACTAGTATTTGGAATCGAAAAGAGTAGTATTAGATATTGCAAATCATGACATAAATCTTAATTCACTTCTCATCAATAAATTAATCAAAGTATCATACAACTCATCCGACGAAGAAGATAAATGATAAAATAATAATTACTTAGTTAAAAACAAAACTCACCGTAACACAAACATTTGCTAACAATATTGGATCGACTAAATTCAAATGAACAGGAATTATTTGTCATTGTCATTCAAATCTTTTTTTTTTCATCTGCTTCATTCTTACGTACAAAATCTGAGGTATTGAAAGCTAGATTAAAAGTGTTGTTTAATATGAAGAGTTTTCTAAGGTAGATCTGCCTATTCCTATAAAATTTTCAAGTTCATCTCGTCTATCATTTTAAATGGAGCTAGTGGTGGAGTCAGGATGCTGGAAAAGGGAGGGCAGGAGTTCATAGAAATTTGTTTTGACAAAATCTTTTAAAACAAGTGAAAACTGTTACTTTCGAAAATTTTAATTCAATTTCAATTCGATTAATTTCTAATTTTTAAATAAAATAATAATAATGTAATTAAAACCCAAAATTGGATTTATTTTTTTTTTGAAATTTTAATATTTTTGTCTCAACAATCGGAATGTTGGTATTTATCGAAATGTTTGTAATCCCTATTTGTTAAATTTATCAAAAATTATTACTATTTTAAAATTTTTACTAAAAAATTGACTCACATATTATATATTTTTTATAACCTTGAGTTTAACATACAGCCACCACATATATAACATTAAAAAATTATTCCATAGTTTTTAAAAGAAAATCAAGTTGGTATTTATTATTAATGAGCCTCTCATCAAATTAAACGACTCTAAATATTATCTTCTTTTATCCAATTTCTCTTTGCACGTACGATAAAAAA
>CATIWQ010622953.1:0-13486 GCA_949673415.1 Euphorbia schlechtendalii | reverse complement strand
TTTGCTTGATATTTTATCAATGACATCACGCATTCTCATAAACATATACATAATGTTTTTAGCACACGTGACACATCATTTCATGAAATTAATTTGGGTATAAATGGATTCCCCATAATAAATTCAAATGATTTGACTCTTAAGAGAAAGTGAGAGACAAATACATGTACTTAGACAACGCGTGATAGCAATTGCCTCATCATACAAGGATGAAAGATTAATGGAAAGATCTCCAAGCATGAAACGTCCACCGACTCAACCAAGAGAATGAAGTACGCAAAGATCAAAAGGATAGAAGCTAGAATAAGGCCAAAATGTTGACCAAGCAAGTTGGGATCAAACAACCGGTGCAATGCCACTAAGAAGGAGTCTGATCGTTGAACACATCAACAACTCCATCACCACCATTCATAAGATAAAAAAACAGGCATAATGCCACAAAGAAGGAGTCAGATCATTGAACACATCAATAACTCCATCACACGGATCACCATCATTCATGGAATAATCAAACAAGAGTCAATGCTAAAGATAAAAAGGAGTCAGACCATTGAACATGTCAACAGTTCCTTCACACGGCTTGCTACTATTTATGGGGAAATCATCGCAAGAAATACCGATGATCAAGACTCATCATCACATACACCTCAAGCTAGCAAAGCAGCATGAGCACCAACCAATCGATCAGAAAAGCTGAACGAGATAACAAATGAAGTCATGGGCATGGACGACGATTGATCTACCAAATCTACCAAGTCTTACACAATTGCTATCATGCACAAGTGAAAGAAATAAATTTATAAAAAAGCAGTACGAACAAAAAAATGAATTTGTAATTAGTCTGTCAATGAACACTCGGTTAGTTGAGCAAAAATTAGAGCTTCTTTTCAAAATAGAAAAAGAATAGTCCGCTGAGTTGAAAACCGGAAAAGGGCGGCTCAAGAAAAACTTAGGACATTGAGAGAATTACATTGGTTAGAAAACCTAAAAAGGCTAATTGATGGCAGGAGTCAAATCATTTGAAACATTTACACCCCTTTTAAGTTCATTAATGAATTATCATTTTGCTGAAGCTTTATGCATATGTTTTTCTTGATTGCATGCATGCCAATGGTAGAATATCGCAAGTAAACATCCGATAAATGAAAAATAAAAAAAATAAAATAATGAAAAATGAGTCTGCTGGATTGAAAAGTTGAAAATGCGGTCCAGGCAAAAATTAAGACAAGGTTCGATAGACCGAAAACCCGCAAGGGCAATCTATGTATAAATTAGTTACAAAGAAATATCACATTCAACATCTCCTCCTCGGAATGGTACATACCTCCAACACTTCAGGCAAACGGCTTCCAAGTGATCATCGCCGACACAACTCATCCAGACTTTCCTCAAACCAGATCAAAGCTTTGAACTTGAATCTAATTCAACGAACCCATGGTCGTTACTTTGAGGGAGTCACCCATGGAATTCCTTACAAGACAAACCCTTGGGGCAACCATGCACCAGCATAAGAGAAGGCTCTTCAATGAACGAAGATGACGACACCTACAACAGATAAACATACGTCATATGATAAATATTGTTCATACATAAAATCATGCATACATTACATTCGCATAATGTCATTTACAAGTAAAGACGATGCCAAACCGGGGTAACACTATCTTGATAAACAAGAAACTCCACCTCCACATGAGGAACCTACAAACAAGATGATGGCTCACTCAAGCCTAAATTCGACATTGCAACATCACGAAAGCCTCCTAAAACAACAGAGTAATTTCGGGGACATCCCCGAATTTCCGTTAAACTTATTTATTCCTCATGTTTTAATTTTTTATTGAAGGGGCAAAAAGTTTTGCTTCGCATAAACTCAATTAAATAATTAAAACATTGATCATAAAATATATTAACATTATCTTTTTTTTCTGACTTGTCACAAGAAGCAAGTCAACATCCTATTAAAGAAATATAACCGAAGAAGGAAACGGTTATCTCGATGGCTGAAGAATGAAAAATTCTCATTTATCAACCGAAGAATGAAATGGTTGCCAACCACTAAATGGATGCCGCAAAAAGAAACGGTCGACCCGCCCACAAGGGGCACCAAGTACCTAAGGGATTCCGAAGAAAGAAATTGACAACCCTACAAAGACAGCACCAGAAAGGAAGGCCTATGTTATCACCAATTGGGAATGAGAGGTCACCAACCACACCGGTCAGGTATTCTCTCTATCCCTATGCTCATTTCGTGTGATCCTACTGGTCATACAACCAGTGATGATCACATTAGGGGTAGTTGTGAGCATGGGAATTTGTTCCAGCTCGCGCGTTCAATGATGATGGCTTTTTGGGATATTTATCCTCGAATGACACAATTTTTGACCATCCGACGCTCTTCAAATGGGAGTTCTCCTCGTTAAAAATAATGTTAGGTCCCTAAATAAATATTTAAAGGCTTATAATATTTTTTAGGGTCCAAAATAATTTAATTGCATTATTTGGAAATATAGTTATATATAACTTGTATATATATAAATAAATAAATAAATATATATATATATATGTAATATTTTAAATTAAATTAATTTAAAAAAATATAAATAAAAAGAAGTGGCCCAAAGAATTCCCAAATGGGAATTCTTTGGGCTTCCTCGCTGAATTCCTTAGCGAGGGCCACCCCACCTCGCTGAGGAGTTCAGCGAGGGGGGAGCTTACCGAAGAGTTCGGCGAGCCCTTTTCAACCCCATCCTGAATTTCTATAAATTCGGGATATTTTTGGATTGAAGGGGGCTCGGAAATTTTAGATAAAAAATTAGATTTTCAAAGAAAAAGACAACGAGAAAAATACTAAAAATATTTTCTTTCAATTTCTCTTGAATAATTTTGATCCAAAACACATTTGGATCCCAAATCTTGATTATTTTCAAATCATTCTTCTTCTTACATTTCTTAAAAATCCACAGATATTCTCAGGTTTAAAACAAATTTAGAACCCGAGTTTGATTATCTTTCGGATAAATATTTTCTTCAAAGATATTCGGATCCAAAAGATGTTTGCCAAATTTTAATTGTTTTCAAATCCTTTTTTCATCTACCTTTTATTTAAATATCCTCAGATATTTTCGGTTCTAAAACAAATTTAGAACCTGAGTCTGATTATCTTTTTGGATAAATAAATATTATTTTTCCACAAATTAACTACAATTAAACCAAAACGAACGAGGGGATCGCACGATAAGCCGAAGTAGATTCATACCGAAAGGGTAAGCCTTTGAGTTCCTAGAGTTGCTTTATCTCGTGTTTCTGATGTTGTTCTACATGTGAACCTAGGAATATTTTTATTTCTTTTATTATGTAAATAATTTTGTAATTCTCTTCTTCATCTTTATTTTTTTATTATTTTATTATTTTTATGTTAGAATACCCCAACGAAGGGAATTAAAATTATTCCCGGATAACAAACCTCACCTTATGCCATGCGCTAATTTTCACTAATAAAACTTATCAACATACATGTAAATAAAAATGAACTATTTTTATTTAAAATAACAAATTGAAACCTTCGATGTTTTAATTATGCCACACGGGCCTCGTTAAAATCAAATCGACCATATGTGATATCCCCTGTGCTAACCTTTGTGGATGTAGGCTAGATGCATGTCTAGGATTTTATTTTCCTTCAGGTATTGCATATATTTTTGAGGAAATGTAATTAATAGGTTAGCGGGCAGTTGCATACCCCAATTTTTGTAATTTTTGTAACCTTTATTTTTCTGCATTTATTTTTCGCATTTTGCATCCCGCTCACACTTGTACTTCTATTGCAATAAGACATAACACCAATACATGGATATAGTTATTTTCAAGTGTCTATCTTATAATTGTCTCTAATGTATTACCCCAAAAGCATTCATGTGTTAACTCAAGGTACCAACTTCAGCTTGTGAGATCAGCTTCTTGGATCTAATCCAATGAGTAAACCTACACATGCTAGTTTATCTACTTCATTGATGTCCAGTCTCAATGAAACTATGACTAGGGATATTTAGACTATTCATAATAGCACTTGTGTGCAGTTCTCACACCACATAGCTCCTACTATGCTCTCGCACTTTCACGCTATAAAGTAGTATGGACTTGTCTTATCAAAGCACATATATAATAACACATATATATGATACCAACGAGATACACAATTTAAACAAACACTGATAATTAACAATTATGCCTTTATTATTATTAATAATAATCTAAAATTATTTGTAAATGATAATTAATTAAGATAAATCACCCTAATTTCCTCTAGGGTGTACATCATGTCTAACAATCTTCTACTTGCACTAGAGCAAATTGCCCTTGTGCTTCGTGCCATACTCGTTAACATGCTAGTCATGCTTAACCTAAGTCAATGGCTTCAATAGCCCATCCGTTAGATTCTGATCCGTAGGGATGTATTCTAAGCTTATATCCTTTATACCTACTATCTCTTGAATGAGATGGTATTTTCAGAGTACATGTCCATTTCTTTGACGAGAGCGTGGTTCCTTTACCTGAGCAATAGCCCCATTGTTATCACAATAGAGCGTTCTTTGATTTACAATGTTGGACACTAAACTGAGATTACCAATAAATCCCTTAACCTAGATAGCTTACTTAGCTACTTCTGAAGTAGCTATATAATCAAAAGTTGTTGAATCAGCAATCGTATCATGTTTGAAACTTTTTCAAACAACTACCCCTCCATTTAACATAAACACAGATCTTGATTAGGATTTGTAATTGTCCCTATCAAACTAAAAACTTGCGTCAATGTATTCCTTCACAGAGAGACCACTTTCTACATATACCAAAAACATATTCTTAGTCCTACATAAGTACTTAAATATAGTTTTAAAAGCCATCTAGTGTTTCTCACATGGATCAGATTGATATCAACTAGTGACGCTCAACGCGTGTGAGACATCAAGGTGAGTTCATACCATAGCATACATTATGGATCCTATAGCAGAAGCATAGGGTATTCCATTTATGCACAGTCTCTTCTCTTGTGTTCTCAAATACTCAGATTTAGAAAGATTAATCTCATGAGACATTGGGAGATAACCCTTTCTTGACTTCTCAAGGTTAAATCTAGCCAAAACCTTGTTTATGTATGTACTTTGTGAAAGACCTAGCAGCCTTCTAGATCTATCTTGGTATATCTTTATACCAAGTATAAAAGCTGCTTCTCCAAGGTCTTTCATGGAGAACTTCTTTGACAATCATGACTTCACTGTCTGAAGAAAAGGAACATCGTTTCTTATCAGTATTATATCATCGATATATAATACAAGGAAACGATCACACTACCACTAGCCTTCTTATATACACTAGGCTCATTAGCATTTGACACAAACCCAATTTCTCGGATTGTCTCGGTAAACCTAATATTCTAACTCCTTGATGCTTTTTTAAGTCCATAAATGAACCTTTGCATATCAATCCATCCTGGGATGTGAGACCTTCGTGTTGTACCATATATGCATCCTTTTCCAAGTTCTTAAATGCTGTTTTCACATTCATCTGTCAAATCTCATAATCATTATGAGCAATGATGGCAAAGAGTATTCTAATAGACATCAACATGGCTACTAGTGAAAAGGTTTCATCATAGTCAATGCCTTCCTTTTGGTTGTAACCTTTTGCAACTAGCCTTGCTTTATAGTTAATTATATTACCGTCAGTGTCAGTTTTCTTCTTGAAAACTCACTTGCATTCTATGGGCTTAATCGCACTTGGAGCATCAACTAATCTCCAAACTTGTTTTTTTGTACATGGAGTCCATCTCTAACTTCATGGCTGTTAGCCATTTGTCAGACTCTGAGCCTTCCATTTCCTCCTTTTTAGTCTTGGGCTCATCATCTTCCATAAGGAAGATACGTTCATCATTAAAGATGAAAAACAGTATCGCTCAAGAGTGATATGATGTTCTATGTTTACACTTTCTTGTGTAACAGGTGTAGGAAAAATCAGTTGATTGTCTATTTGATCTTCTTGAGTACCTAACTCAAGATTGCTCCCACTAGCTTATGCAAGTATATGCTCCTTCTCAAGGAATTGTTCACTTCTAGAAACAAGTACCTTTTGTTCCTTGGGATCATAAAAGGTATAACCCATAGTCTCCTTAAGGTATCCTACAAATAGACACCTATCAGACTTAGCACCCAACTTAAACTTTTCCTCTTTACATAAACAGGACATCCTTAAAATCTTAGGTGAGAAAGAGTTGGTTTCCTACCATTCCACAATTCTTATGGTGTTTGATCAACTAATTTTGAGGGCATTCTATTTAGAATATAAACTGCAATCTCAAGTGAATAACCCCAAAAGGATCTGTTGAGTTCTGCTTAGCTCATCATGAACCAAACCAAATCTAGTATAATTAGATTTCTCCTTTCTAACACTCCATTATGTTGGGGTGTATAAAGAGTGTCCATTAGGATAAAATACCATTATCCCTTAGATAATCCTGAAACTCTTAGCTTAAGTATTCATTGCCTCGATCAGATCGAAGGGTCTTGATACTTTTCCCAAGATGATTCTCTACTTCAGTTATGATCTTTTCAAATTTCTCAAAACTTTTAGACTTGTGCCTCATTAGGTACAGATAACCATAATGTGAGTAAATATCAATAAAGGTTATGAAGTAGACAAAACTCTTATGTGTCTTAACACTCATTGGACCACATACATCGGAATAAATTATTTTCAAAGTACTAGTGGCACACTGACCCTTTCCTTTGAAAGTTTTCTTAGTCATCTTTCCCTTTAAACAAGGTTTGCACGCCCTATAGGATTCCCATTCCATTGGACCAAATTCACCACATTTGTGCAACTTAGTTAAGTGAGTCTCATTTATATGACCTAGATGACAATACCATAAGTATAAGGATTTATCATTATCCAACCTTGATTTCTTAACAATTTTCATACTTAGAATCTCAATTTTAGTATCTAGAACATAAATTCCATCAACACATATTCCACAAGCATAAAGAACATTATTATGTCAAATTTGATAATTATTATCACAAAATAAAATTTCAAATCCATATATTGCTAAACACGCAATAGAAATAATATTCTTAGTGATAGCATGAATATAACAGTAATTGTTCAAATCTAAAACTAGGCCACTAGGTAAACGAAGGCTATATGTTCCTACAGCTGTTGCAACAACCTGTGCTCCATTTCTAACTCTTCTATCCATTTCCCTCTTTGCAATCCTCCTACTATTCCACAACCCCTGCATAGAAGTATAGATATGAGTACCACAACCATTATCCAATACCCATGTAGACTCATAAGGAACTATAGAGAAACTCTCTATCATGAACATACCTAAAGTAGATGCCTCACTTAGCTTCTTCTTCACTTGTTCAGAAATTAGAGCTTTGCAATCATGTTTCTAATGTCCGAGCCTTTTACACATGAAATATATTCCTTTGGGATTCTCCTTTTCAATGATCACATTTTTTACTTTCCTATTGATAAGTTTTAAACCCTTACCTTTTGTGCAAGTCTTACTTGCAAAGGTACCTATTCCTCTAACCTCTAAACCATCTTCAAAACTTCCAAGTTTCTTAATAAACTCAAATATTTTGCTGGTATTTTTTAACATCAAATAATCTTTCACAAAAGTTGAATATTTATCAAATAGACTCTCAATCATATTTGTATGTCACATTTGAAATTACTTTCATTTCCTATCTGAGTCATTCTCTTTGAATACTTAAAGAATTCAATACAACACTCATCATTTCTCCTAGAGGTATAGAAGAATTTTAAAATTTCATTCCATTCAATCCTCATGCCTTCATAAATTCCCCTGAGATGGATCATTATGGATTTTAGGTCCATACCATCATGCTACTTCTTAAGCTTCAATGTTATGATTTTGATTATCACAAGTGACACCACAAAAGCATCCTTCTTATGCTTAAGATATACCCCTTTCTGTTGGATAGAAGCGTGATAAGATATAATTACCCTTATTATCTTGATATCTTTACTCATAAAATGATGTGGTTTAGAGTCATTTTATACTTCATATAAAAGATTTCACATGGTAGTAGATGTATTTGATGCAAGTGCAGAAACTAGGTGAATCTTGGGAGTGAAATGATTATAGATGAAATTCTATGCAAAAAAAGTGAAAAAGGTGCAAAAAGATGCATGGAATGCAATGAATTGGCTTAGGATAGAAGTTATCAAAGATCGGTAAAGTTGCAAAGAAGAATCATGAAGAAAAGCATAACTCACGACCTTGTCATGATCGTGATTCCTACTCACGATTGGCCAAATCATGCTCCCGACTATCTATCATGATCACGACTTATCATTCTTCACAAGTAGTAATTTATCAACTTAAATTCATGATCACGACATGTATGTCATGCTCATAAATCGTGACGAGTTTGATAAACTCTTCTCAACTTCCAACCATCGGATAAGAATGATCACCGCCATTAACAGTCAGGTGAAGAGACACCTTTTGGAGACAATGAACCATGAAAAGGTGCCTATCCATTGAAGATAAGGATCTTGCATCCAATCACATTGAAGATGATGCAACCCTTCACCAATGGACAAGACTATATGTTTGGATAAACTCAACCTTTCACACTCTGTAAATAGAGGTTCAAATCAACCATTTCATGAAAGTAGTTTGGTGATAATCGATATACCATATGATACATGATCGAGAGTGAATGATATATAGATTTCACAAAGTTCAAAGTCTTACAAAGAAAAATGTATAAGTGATTCGATTCTTGTTTCAATCACTAGATTTCTCCACAAATTCGAGCAATTGTTGTATGAGTGTAATTGTAAAGAACTTATCACAAAAGTTTATGTTCTTCAACATTCATTTGTTCAATATTCACAAGGAATAGCATTCTAACGGAGGTTCTATATGAGTCGAGACCGAATTCAAAGTAGACGCAAGAAGTGCGGGAATTGATGAATCCCATTAAAGAGTGGATATAGTTTGATCAACTTTAGCTTTTCCTTGCATACCTTAAAACTTTACTTTGTTTTCTACTTATACTTTCTAATTCGAAGTTTATGATATGTCTATGTGTCATAACGAGTATTTCATCTTGCGTCACTTATATTAATGAAGTTATGTACTTTCAAGTTGACTTTAAGAGTAGTTTTGGGGTTAACAAGATTATGTATAATCACTGGATCTGTGATTATAACGATGTTTAGTGAGCCAACATTTTTGGAGTGTTAACTTGCTATATATGGCTATGTAAGAGCGACTCGTACTAAGCATAGTGTTATTATTGTAAAGGTTTTTATAAGTGTCATAATTCATTTACCCTAGATTTAGAAAAGTCATTTCATGTATTTCTCTCCGGTGAATTATAGGATATTTGAGCATCTAGAACCGAGTTTGTTGAAGTTATCTAGTGCATAAAACATTCTTGATTATTTTGCATATTTTAACTCCACTATACTTATTCTTGGGGAACATGTATATGCTTTGCATCTTCTCTAATCTATTCATGCATCTGTCCATTCATCAATCTACTATTGAAAACCCTTAACTTATTTTATTTTCTTTTCTCTCATGACTCTAGTTAATCCTTAGAACCGATTTCCTTCCCTGTGGTATTGATATCTTTTAATACTACATCACAACTGTATACTTGTAGTTATCATCATTTTTTTATTTGATAAGCGGTACTGATAACACTTTTCATATTTAGAACTTTTATATTATCAGTAGAAAAGTGGTGAACAAGTTTTTGGCGCCATTACCGGGGAAGGCAAGTGCGTTCTAGAGATCAAATTATCGAAGAATGGGCAATTATATTATATGTCAATTAGATTTATTTATTTTTATTTTTTTTTTTGGTTTTAGGAATTTATATTTTGTTATTAACATATTTTTCTTGCTTATTCATTGAGTTTTCTTTCTAGCGTGTGCATGCCAAGTATGCGTAGTTAGAGAGAAAGTTTGGCATCTTTCGAATCAGAAATAAACCAATTTGTTAAGAGTAGAAAATGGATAAATATGAGACAAAGAAAAAGGATGGATAATGAAGATCAACCAAATCATGATCAACCTCAACCGAGGCTCATGGATTATGTCATTCTGACCATCAACGGTAACAATCAGGGAATTGCTAGACCACTAATTAATGCAAATTAGTTTGAAATCAAACCATCATTGCTTTAAATGATCAGCAATAATGTGAAATACTATGGTCTACCCAATGAAAATCCAAATGCTCACATTGCAAACTTTCTAGAAGTCTGTGATACTTTCAAAATGCTCAATGTTCCTGATGAAGCACTTAAACTTTGCTTATTTGCATTTACCCTTTGTGATAAAGCAAAAGTTTGGTTGAATTCATTACCCCCAAATTCAATCACCATTTTGAATAAATTAGCACAAGCTTTTCTGACTAAATACTTTCCATCAGCCAAAATCACAAGACTCATTAAAGAAATCACTTAGTTTACTTAGAAGGATAGTGAATCCTTGTACGAAGCCTAGGAACGTTATAGGAACTTCAATGAGTTTGTCATCATCATGGTTTTACCCTAGAATGTGATTCTGCAAAGTTTCTACAATGGAATAAATCATGCAACAAGAGGAGTGATTGATGCTATGGTTGCGGAATCTCTTATGAAGAAGACTAGTCAAGAAGCCTTTGATCTTTTGGAAGATATGGAAAATAACAATAGTATGTGGCTAGTGGAGAGAGAATAAGTAAGTACTGCTAATCTTACTCATTCGCATGTTGCAACTACATCTTCTAGTTCAGTTAAAAAGGTCAATGAATTAGACCCTATTTCTGTTATGCAAGCACAAATATCTGCATTATCTTATAAGTTAGATAATATGCATATAAGTAAGAGTAACCCATTAACATGTGAAAATTATGGCCAAATAGGACACATTGCCTTTAAGTGTAACTTTAACCCTTGTGTAGGGGAGCAATTAAGTTATGTTCAAAGTCAAGGGAATTCTTATAGCAATAATGGAAATAATTATAGGAGTTCTAATTGGAATGGTGATAATCAACAAAAGAATTATCAGAGTACTGATATAATAGGATAGTTGGCCAGTAAGATAGACAAGTTTCTAGAAGGGATTTGTAATAAGAAATCAGAGATTGAGATGTTACAGGAAGTTAGAGAATAAGATGAATTAGATGTTTAAGAATCAATCATCTTCTATTCATAATTTGGAGATATAAGTTGGACAATTAGCGAGTGCTATTCCATCTAGAGGAAAAGGTAAGTTACCTAGTAACACAGAAGGAAATCCTAAGGAAAATGTGCATGCTATAGCCCTTCGTAGTGGTAAATTACTAGATAAATTAAATCCTTCGGGTATGCTTGCTAATGATGTTGTTGAAGTGCTGGATGATTATCAAAGTAAATCCAATGATAAAGCAGGAGTGGATGAACAAAAGTTTAATCCCCCTCAACCACCATTTCCACAGAGAATGAAAAAGAAGAATGAAGATAAGCAATTCATCAAGTTCATCAACAAAATTAAAGGTCTGGAAATCAATATTTCGTTCATTGAAGCCATTACACAAATTCCAAACCACGGTAAGTTTATTAAAGAACTTTTATCTAGTAAGCGTAGTTTAGAAGGAATATTGAAAGTATCTTTAACTAAAGATTGTAGCAAAATAATAACTACTATAATGCCCACTAAACTTACTGATCTGGGAAGTTTCATAATACCGTGTAAACTTGGAAACATTTTCTTTCCAAAATGTTTATATGATCTTGGGGCTAGTATAAATCTTATGCCTTTATAGATCTTCAAAGAGTTGAAGCTTGATGATGAAGTTAAAAGGATAAATATGATCTTGCAATTAGCAGACTAGTCTATTAAACGTCCTTATAGCATAATAGAAGATGTGCTACTTGTGAGTGAGCGACACGGAGCGGTGGGCCTAGAGTGCGCAGATAATGATAGGTGCGGTCCACAAGGGTGTTTATGTTGAAAATGAAAATATTACAGGGTCATGGACTCGAAAAGTTTGATTGAGAAAGTGCAAACATTTTTTAGATCGGTCAAACCTAAATCCACCGTCTCTTAGTGTGGAGTCGCCTCCTAGATTAGCTCTTTCCAGGAATTAGAGTCCTGTGAAGCTTAACATACGGGGGATGGCCCCTAAGACACAGAGATTCAAGGCCGAGATAAGTTGCTTATTTCTTATGTGATCACATTACATTACATCTATAGAAAACCGTGTTTCTTAATTATTCATATTCGCACCTACGTCATTTTCGAGTTGTTATGCATGATTCACGTACGTGCAGAAAGTAGTAAATCCACACACAAAGCAGTAAATAAATGCGGAAAAGTAAAGACTAAAGGTTAAATAACCTCAGGGAATGCAACCGCCCGCCTAATCTATTAATTACATTTCTAAAAAAATAATTAAAATGCGATACCTCGAAGGAAAATAAAATCCTAGGCATACATCTAACCTACATCCACAAAGGTTAGCACGAGATATGACACATATGTTCAATTTGATTTTGATAAGGCCTGTGTGGCCTAATTAAAACATCGACGGTTTAAAATTATTATTTTAAATAAAAATGATTCATTTTTATTTACACATATGTTGGTCAATTTTTATTTGTAAAAATGACAGCATGGCAAAGTGTGAAGCCTGTTATCCGGGAATAATTTTTATTCCCTTCGTAGGGGGATTCTAACTGATGTATTTATATTAAACAAAAAGAAATAAAGATGGAGAAGAATTATTACAACCATATTTACAATAAAAAAAGTAAAAAAATATTCCTAGGTCCAAATGTGAAATTGAAACAAAAAATTGTTTATTTATCCTTAAAGATAATCAGACCTGTGTTCTAAATTTGTTTTAGACCCGAGAATATCTGAGAATTTTTAGATAAGAAAATAGAAGAAAATTGATTTGAAACTAATAAAATTCGGGATCCAAACGTGTTTTGGATCCAAAAAGAATCAAAGAAAAAAGTAAAGAAAATGTTGAAAAAGTTGGAATTATTTCTCTAGAAAAAATATTATTTTTTTTTGTAAAAAATTTCTCCGTCGTTGTCTAGAGAAAATTATATTTTTGTGAATCTTTTTTGGTCCCCTTCATGTTAAAAAGTCCCTTTATTTATAGGAGGAAATTCATCCCTTCAATTACGCATTTGGCTCATATTGTGGTATTATTCAAGTGCCATTATGCATTTTGACCATGTTGTGGTACTATTCAAGCATCATTATGCATTTGGCCCATAACGTGGTACTATTCAAGCACCATTATGCATTTGGCCCATATCATTGTACTATTCAAGTACTATTATGCATTTGGACCATGCGGCATACGCATTTGGACCATATTGTGTTACTATTCAAGTACCATTTTTTATTCTTTTATATATATATATATATATATATATATATATATATATATATATATAT
>CATIWQ010622926.1:0-27162 GCA_949673415.1 Euphorbia schlechtendalii | reverse complement strand
TCACGAAGATCACATCCATGTACATAAAAACATGACATATCATGCATCGTATATGACAGGTCAAGAAAAACAACATACCCGTGTGACCCCATCCTGTGATAGCATTAGGTCCCTCAATGCAAAATGGTAGGCCACCTTATCCATCTCCTCATGAATGACCTGCAAAAGGAAAAGAGTGAGTAAACAAATGTCAAGATGTCCCTAAAGATCGCTGGTGGTCTAAAACTCACATGAGTAGTGTCGGAAGGATCATAGGCCAATGTGTGAAAGGTCGGGGGAAGAGGCACCTCCCGTGAGGTCCCCATGGAACCCATCAAGTAGAAGGTAGAATCAAGGGGAACCGCAAACCTCCCCTCTATGACGCCTGTAGATGTACTCACGTCCCTGGCCGTAGCATTAAAATTCGGCACAGGAATCCTCTTTCGGGCAAATTCCTACAAAGGCAGACAAACAGTCAGAAACGAGATCAACATGGGTAAAACAATTATCACATTTTATACACGGCATCCCACACCAGTGCCACTAACACCTGCACCAAAATCGCCATCCACTCTCGAACCCCTAACATGAGCAGGGAGGCGCTTCTCCTCGGCCTGAGTCAACGGGTGAAGCGGGAGCAGCCTCTCTCGAATAAAGGCCTCGTAGTCACCATGATTTCTGGAGAGCCTCACGCAATGCTCCTCGAAGAGTACCTCTCTCTGCTCTGGATCAGTAATCACCAAGTGTGCCCAGAATAGTCCGGTGGGAGGCGCAGGAAGAATGCGCCTCTTGGATACTGGCTTAGTCCGCCAGAACTGAATAACCTCCCCTAGGTACCACTCATGAGTCCTGGGCCCCTCAAGGATGAAGCGGTTGCGATCCATGTCTTACCGGATCTCCTTTATCATATGATAGCTTGGGAGACCCCACCACGGGTTGCGCTCTACCTGAAAAGAAAGAACAACAAAGTCAGAATAAATTTAAAGACAAAAAGGGCGATCATATTGGTATAAACAAAGTCCATCACCTACTCGAGAGTTAACTCGCAAAGATGCTGATAGTAGCCAGCAGAATCTAAAACATCCCCCTCGAAAGATGAACAAATCCGGGCCATACACGGGGCATCCTCCGGAGCATCAGCAAATTGCAGGGCGAGAAGGAACTGATAAAAGAAGGCCCATGCCTACAAAAATAACAGGGTTAATTAAGATTGATCAATCAAGAAATCAAAAAAACACAATTAATAAAGTAAATAGACAATACCTAAAGAACCATGGGGCAGCAACGCAGCGCCCGTAAGCGACCCCGAACAGCCAAGATGAGGGCAAAATAAGTCTGTGCTAGGATCGCCCGTGGCTAGTTAAGGCCACTAATTCAGTCCAAGTCCGCTAACGGTACAGTCAACCCATAGTTGATCTCGCTATTCGAGACTGGGAAAAATATGACACTCAACAAGGTGGCCAAAAATGACCAGACATATAGAGGAACCTCGGGCTCGGAAACGGACTGTCGACCTGTCCAATAGTTAAACAACATGCTATAACTCAGCGCCCGGCTTCTGGGGTCGACACCGAGCAAGTCTTTGACATGGTTGCAAGCGGTGGGAGCCTTGAAGAACCGCTCCAAAAAGGTGTCTAATCGGATCACAATACCAGTCCATGATAGACTAGTGATCGCTACAATGTCAAAGGGAGTGATGGTAACTTCCCCGATCAGGAAATGGAAGGTGTGCGAAATTTCGCACCACCTTTGGGCAAGCATGATCAATATCGCATACGGCAACAATGTAGGCCATAGAGATCATGCCAGAGGACCAAATCCTGTGGCCTCGATGGCCTGGACAAGCTCCAGGTGAGAAGAGGCGTGACGGTACCATGTTTGTATGGTGGTATGCCACCTGTAGGGTGAAGTGTGAAGGACTACAAAAAAGATCAAATAATACGCAATTAAATGCAAAATAGAAAAACACCAAAATAATTTTTCTATCAATTTCTCTTAAATAATCTAGATCCAGAACACGTTTGGGTCCCGAATTTTATTATTTTCATATCATTCTCAAAAAGTCCTCAGATATTCTTGGGTCTAAAACAATTTAGAATCTAAGTCAGTTTTTTTAGACATTCTTTTTTCTTTAAAAAAAGTGGGAAAATAATAATAAATGAAATATAGGAGCAACCGATGGCCCGGGGCGTGCCGCTGGGAAAATCCGGCAAGCCCTCAGGGCCGCGCCAGGCACCTCTAGCGAGGAGCCCGAAGGACCCTCGCCAGAGGCTCTAGCGAGGTTCCCAAAGGGCCCTCACCATAGGCTCTGGCAAGGGTCCTAGAGGACCCTCGCTAGAGAGTTTGGCTAGGGTCTAGCCCTCGCCGGATGTTCTTGTTTTTCACTGGAAAAATTCCGGCAAACATAAAGTCGTCTTTGTTTAATTTTTCTAGGCTAAAATTCTGTGACATGGTTCAAGGATTAGTTCAAATCTAGTTCCGAAACAGGATAAAATCACATTAAAAATGGTAAATAAAAGTGTCTCTAGCAAATACCTCAACTCGGGAAAGGTGAGGCTGAGCTGGAAGATTAGGATCCAACATGTCTATCGAGGTAGTAATGGTAAACCCCAACATGGTGTCGGTCACCGCCAAACCGTATGCGGCGTCAATGTCAACAGAAAATACTCCGGGATCATCTATAGGCTGAGGAGTGAGACTAGGGGTGAAGCGGAGTCCCCTGCCAGCGATCTTTGATAACATGTTTGCTAGAGAGAAGAGAAAGGAAAAGTGTTTAGAGAGAGAGCAAGATTATGAAAAGTGAAAAAATAAAAGAGGGTGGAGTCATTTTTATAAAGAAAATAAGTGGGCCCCGCTTATTTATTTATTTTATTATTTTACAATGGAAGCCTCCCAACACTACAGAACGATGCACGGGATACCCCCAATATTTCTCAAACTCATTTAGTTCATTTATTCCTCAATGTTTTAATTGAAGGGGAAAAAAAATTTTTGCTCCGCATAAACTCAATCAAATAATTAAAACAATCATCGTAAAATGTATTAACATTATTTTCTTCTGGTTTGTTATAGGAAACAAGTCAAACATCTTAAGAAAATTCAAAATATAACCGAAGAAGGAAACAGTTATCTCGATGGCTGAAGAAATAAACAGTCTCATTTATCAACCGAAGAATGAAACGATTACTGACTACAACAAGGCTACTGCAGAAAGAAATGGTAGACCCCCCCAAGTATCTAAGAATTCTAAAGAAAGAAATGAACAACCATACGAAGACACAACGCCAGAAAGGAAGGCCTATTTTATCACCAATTGAAAGCAGGATGTCACCTATCACATCAGTCAGGTATTCTCTCTATCCTTCTGCTCTATTCGTGTGATAATACTGGTTATACAACCAACAATTATCACACGAGGGGCAGCTGTCAGCGTGGGATTTTGTACCAACTAGTGCATTTGATGATGATGGCTTTTTAGGGATTTTATCCCTGAATCTCACAATTTTCGAGTATCCTGATGTATCTGAATGGGAATCCTCCTCATCTCTAATTCAGAAGGATGTTTTAAAAATATTTAATTTTATTCAGATTTTAATTAAAAAAATATATAAAATACAAAAAATACTGAAAATGTGGCGGAAAACCAGATCCGGGGGAACGCATCGCCAAAGGCGAGCAAGGCGAACCTTGCCAATAGGGGTTCGGCGAGGCATGAGCCTCGCCAAAGAGATTGGAGAGGGTCCCTCGCCAAGCTTTGGTGAGGCATGAGCCTCGCTAAAGAGCTTGGCGAGGCACTTGGCCTCGCCAAAGTCCCGGTGAGGGGCCTCGCCGGACTTTTTTCCAGCGAGACCCCTTGCTGGAAAATCTTACCATTTTTTATTTTTTCGGGATTTTCCTATAAATAGTCGGGTCTTTTTCGATTAAACGGATCCCGAAATTATCAAACAAAATTATAACTTTTAGAACGACTTCAAATTCCAAGAATAAAAAGAACAATTTTTGGACTTTCTACCACAACATTTTTACCTAAACAAAAAGACAAGGAGGATTTCTCAAGGACCGATCGGATTTCTTCGAAGTGGATTCGTTTAGTAAGGGTAAGCCTCTGAGTTCCTAGAACTGCAATTCCCGTACTTCTAGTGTTTAATTTCTTCTTCTGATTTCTTCTATGAACCTAGGACTTTCGCTTCTTTTATTTTATTTTAACTGTCATAATTCTTCTTCATCTTTTTCTATATTTAAAGGAGATGTATGTTAGAACACCCCCAAGAAGGGAATAAAACATATTCCCAGATAACAAACCTCACTTTTTACCATGCGAGCAATTTCATTAATTAAAATGAGCAACCAATGTGCTAATAAAATGAATGGTTTTATTTAAATAACAAACACAATATCGGGATATTTTTCTTTATAGCCACACGGGCTTCGCTGAATTCAAAATCAAACATATGTGCTATCCCCTGTGCTAACCTTTGTGGATGCAGGTAGATTAGGATTAGATGCATGTTTAGGACTTTAATTTTCCTTCGAGTATCGTAATTTCAATTTTTGGGAAACGTAATTAATAGGTTAGAGCATCTCCCGATTTTTGAAGCCTTGTAATTTCCATTTTTCGCTTTTAATTTCCGCATTTACTTACTGTTTTGTGGATGGTTTATTTTTCCACTTTATGAATGATTTATTATTTCGCAATACGTGAACCATGCATCTAAACTCCAAAAATTACCTAAGTGCGAATATGCATAATTAAAAGAAAATGGTTTTCTATAGATGTAATTTAATGTGATCTAATGAGAAATATGCAACTAATCCCGGACACGAATCTTTGTGTCTTGATGGGCCGTCTCCTGAACGTTAAGCCTTACAGGTCTCTAATTCCTGGAAAGAGCTAATCCAGGTGGCGACTCCACACTAAGAGATTGCGGATTTGGGTTCGAACCGATCTTAAATATTTTTCATTGTTTTCTCTTTCAAACCTTTTTCCCGGGTCCTTGACCCAGTGCTCCTTTTTCAAACACCCCGGTGGACCACGCCTCTCACCTCGCGTGCTCTCGGCCTACCGCTCCGTGTCGTTTGCTCACACCTGGAAAGCAATGTAAGACTTCTTGTGCTGAGTGACTTCCCTTAGTCAACTTGAAATCCCCTATACTGTGTGAGTCTTCTTCAAGTAGCTCAGGTCCCCCATACTTAGAGCATTTTTCTTCCCTTTGGGACTTTATCTTACTTCAACTTTACTTCAAGGTTGGTCTCTTGTATGAGTTCCTGCATATAATTCTCAACACACAGTAGAAACAACATAAATCATAAAATAAAGTTAAGAAGATCTTAACTTGAGGTAGGAACTTGTAATTTTTTATTAATTCAAAAATGACTTAGTCAGCACATAATTTATGTTCTGAGCTAAGATTAGATGATTAAGTCCTATTACATGTTCTAAAAATTACAAAGTAATCGGCCTATACTACTTTCTATGCATAGAAGAGGAAGAGCCAGCAGTCTTGTCTTGATTTGATTTGGGATGTTGCTTATGAGGGGCTTGTGATGAAATGGTTACCTTGGAAGAGATCCCTTGGTGACATTCACCATGCGGAAAGCATCTTCAACTACCTTCTCCCCCTTTGCTGTCTAACCTTGCACAATTTGTTCAAGGCAAGTATTGAAGGATTCAAGGGAAGCTTTGAAGTTCTCTTGCTGGCTTATGATTTGTGGGGAAATCTCTTACTCTGGTTTCTCTTTACCTTGGGTAGTAAGAAAATCTTGAACATTCAGCTCGTTGAGAAAGAGATGGTGATATTTGGAGAGGTGCACAATCTGGTAAAATCCCTGACACGTGAACTGTTAAAGTATTGAAGAAGGCCTTAGAAGTCCATTGCAGTCAGTGCTATCTTTAGTTGCGCTTCTATGTCAAGAACCTTGGGACCAATAGATGATATACACTTTTCAGTGTAATCAATGTCCTTTGCATCCAATTCGCCCGTCTTCATCAGAGTGCCAATGTTCTTCTACATGTCTTCTACCTTTAACTTTATAACATTCAGCTTGGTGTGAATAGTCATACTGATCTCAGGGCATAGAGATTCAGTAGAAGGCAAACTTGGAGTAGGCATGTCTAGAAAAATCTTCCACATAACAGAGATAAGGAACTTCGGTGATGTGTAGACTTTCTTGGTTAATTGCTCATTGACCTCTCGCTAAATGGTGTCCATTTTGGTGTGGAGAGAGTTAAGATTAATGACAGGGGCCTTATCCATCATGGTTGATATTTCCTTCAACAGCTCCACCATTTCATCTTGTTTATTGTTATGGTGTAGCAAGAACTTCGACTGAGCTTCAACTAGCTTCGCTATGTTATAGCCAACATCCTTCGTGGTTTATACCTCCTTGAAGACATTCTCGATCTTGTGATTGGCCAGTCTCTTTATTTTGGCCTGCTCCTCACCCAGTTTATGAATCTGTGTCACTTGAGTTACCATATTGGTACTCAAGAGACTCAGTTGCTCAGTAGTAGCATCAACGCTACCATTTATCTTTCCTACAACAACATTAGCCATTGTTGTTGACGTGGTGATAGATGTGATTGGTGCCCAAGGCTGGGCTGTAGAATCAATCAACCTAATGAGAATTAAAGCCATCTTATCCACTAAAATTTTGGCACTCTCTTTTTGCAAATGATTTCGAATAGCCAAAAAGCTACCCTGGATTCTCTCAAAATCCTCAAAGTAGAGAGTCTTGTTGGGCACACTTCTGTGCTATTTGAACTCAGGAAATTTTACCTTAGCTCTGGAGGATAAGTCCGTCAATTCTTGAGCGAGTAGCACCTTCCTTATTGCTTCATTTAACCCAGCAGTCATCTTGATCGTAGGGAATTTCTTCCTAGTTAACTATTTGATTTCTTCTAAGAAAGATGCATCAGCCAAATCCTCGTGGATTGGCTCTTTACTGGGTTCAGTTACTTCACAAGTTGTAAAATTTGCCTTAGCATTCTGACCACATACGTTTCCTAGGTGAGCGTAGTTCTCAGCATTGGGAACTTCACTAACCAGAGAGGTTAAGGGGCTAGAGTATGAGTTTGAACAAGAGGGTGGTTCAGAAGTATTTACAGTTGAAGAAGTTTGAGGGATGTTTTGGTTAAGTGGAATAGAAGGTACAATTGATGTGCAAGGAATGGTTTAGGTTTGATTTTGTATAGGAGAAGAATGTGTAGAAGGGTTATTTACTGGGGAATGGTTAGGAGAGAAAGAATTATGGCTTTTGTGGGTGAAGAAATATGAATGGGTGATTTTTGGGTATTAACAGGTGAAGAAGGGATATGGGTAGGAGAATTTATAGTATTGGAAGGAGGAGGAGAATTTATAGATGGTTTTTCAGTATCTACAGGAGTTAAAACTAAGGGAATTGAAGGATTTACAAAAGGAGGGGGGATTTGAGGATTTACAAAAGAAGAAGGGGTAGGAATTTTAGGAACCTCTAGCTTAGCTGTTTAACCCAAGGATGGATCATCTTAAGGTTGCTCATGCTGAGTTGAGGACTCCTCAAGATGAGTGAAAGAGGGTGTGGGGATGTTGGGTTCTTAGGGATCACATTCCTTAGGAATTAGGGAGAGGGTGTCTCCAACATCCTTCTCACTACTCACCACCTACACATTGCGTTGCAGGGGCTTGTTTATGGCAGAACGTTTACATTGAATTCCCTTAACTTTGACAAATGCTTCTTGAACCTCAGAAGTAGCTTTAGGACTTAGAGTGTCCTCTTCTCTTAACTTTTTAGCCTCGCCCTGCTCCTCTTATTCCTCAGAAAACACCATTTTGCACTTTCTTAGGCGTAGGGATTCATCAACTGCAACCACATCTTCTTGTTCCTCCGCCTACTACTCAGCTTGAATTTTAGCCTCCGCATCTCTTTAGGTGCGGGTTTTGGCCTTCATCTCCGCCTCCTTTGATGTTGTGGATGAGTAAGGGCCTCATCGGATTTTGATTTCACAGGGCATTTCTAGCCTAGGGGGAAGCAGCCTTCTGCTTGGGAGAGGATGCAATGGCGGTGACTTTCTAAAGTATGATAGATATGGGGGCTTTGTCAGAATCATCGTTGTCATCGAAATCCATCATAAAGACATCTTCATCCTCCTTTAAGATGTCTATAGGAACTATTGTCGATACACACTTAAGCTTGCGCTTTTGTTGTGCTTAATTGTACCTAGTATACACCTTATTGTGAACCAGTTTGCTGAAGTGCGCTATCTCGAATCGCTTCTTAACTGCCAAAACTATATCACCGAACTCCCACAAAAACTGAGCTATGTCCACTTTCGCTACCCTCATAAGTTCAGTTAGGAGGTAACCATAGTGATAGAAGGTAGTCAGCTTTGTCAAATGGTGAAGGATCACCACTGGCTAGTTCAGCTTTTTATCATCTACCATATGGTAGACCACACATCTCTTAAAGTAGGTGCAGCTAGTCACAGAGCCCGTCTTTGGTAGCAGCAGCTTCACCACCAGTTTGTGGTACATTCTCGCGATTTAGCTCATGCCGCTTGCTGCTATCTCCCCTAATATGTAAATCGTGGGGAGCTCCCAATCCTCTAGAAAAGAACTCAGATGTTTCTACTTGATAATCCTATGGATGGCCTTGTTTCATAGCAACCCTTCATAGTCCAATTCATAAACGGAATAGAAATAGAGCTTATCAACCTATTCCCCCTTGGTGAAAAGGGTTCCCTCTTGTAGATGAGTTTTTCGACTTTCCCTTCAGCATTAACAACAATTTTCATCGAGGTAGTGCTCTTCAGTCTGAATGTTGTTCGGGGTAATCGCCATTTAAGAGATTTGAGAAAGGATTTGAAAGAGAGGAGGAATTAGGGTTTGAATGCTTTCGGTTTCAAAATTCTCAAAAAGCAAGTAACCTTCTATCTTCAACTATTCAGCTTTTATAGATGATTGCAACTCTCAAAGGCACGTGGCACTACCACAGCTCAAGATGAAAATGAAATTTAAGATGAACATAAGATTAACCGCCTCAATAAAATGGTGAGTTTTGATAAAAACGATTCCTATTTAAATGCACGTATTTTTTAAAATGTAGAGATTTGAAAATTAACCGCGAAACAGTTCCTCACGCTGTTACATTAAAATACTGACGGTGTATCCACGTGTCTTCTCAATGCTTGATCTCCAACACTTAGCCAAAATTCTGATTAATTTCAACTTCCTTTTTCTTCTTCAACGTGGATTAGCCATACAAATTAACTACCTCAGAACATAGAATTGCTCCTTTGGCAATGGCTTGGTGAAAATGTCAACACGATGTTCCTCAGAAGGAACATACTCCACCTTGACATATCCTCGTAGCACATGATCCTTAATGAAGTGATTTCTAATATTGACATGTTTCATCCTGCCATGCGGAACTGGATTTTTGGATAGGTCAATTGCAATCTTATTATGAAACATAACTTTGAGAAATTTTTATTTTACACCATAATCTTCCAGATCTTGCTTAATCTATAGCACTTGTGCTACACAACTTCCTATTGCCATGTACTCAGCTTAAGCTGTACTTAGTGTAATAGAAGTTTGCTTCTTACTGTACCATGAGATAAGACATTCTCCAAGGAAATGACATCCTCATGTTGTACTTTTCTTATCGAGCTTATCTCTTCCATAATCAGCACTTGTGTATCCCCTAGGAGTGAAATCTGAGCTGCTGGGATCAATGTTATCGAATCCGGACCAGAGATCGAACCGGTAAAGTAAGTGGTTCACGATTTTTTAAGTTCAACCAGGTTCAATCGTGGTTCAACCGTTATTTATTTTTTAAGCGTAAACATTTAAATAAATATATATAAAATTATACATTCATTAATCATCAAGAATAAATAATAAATAAACAAATGACTCACTAAAATTATAACACATTAAAAATCGTTATTTTTATTCAAACGGACTGAACTCATTCCCGGTTCCCAGTTCAACCGACCGGTCTAGTTCGGTTTCAATAATAGTGGGTGGGATACCACAAACCTGCTTCAATTGAGCCATGTAAGTACTTGAGAATCCTCTTCAAAGTTACTACATGAGATTCTCTAGAGTCAGCTTGATAATGAGCATAGTAGCACATAGCATATTGTATGTCTGGCCTACTAGCGGTAAGATAAAGAAGAGAGCCGATAATTCCTTTGTAGAACTTGTTATCCATAGGTTTTCCAGCTTCATCTTTATTCAAGATAGTATCAGTGGCCATAGGAGTGGACATAACCTTCGAATGATCCATGTCAAATTTCTTCAGGACTTCTCTTTCATACTTAGCCTGATTGATGAAAATTGCATCTTCAATTTGCTGGATTTGAAGACCAAGAAAGAAATTGAGCTCTCCCATCACAGACATTTCGAACTCGCTCTTCATCTGGTTGCTGAATTCCTTACACAGCTTCTCATTAATTACTCCAAATATTATATCATTAACATATATTTGGACTAGCAACACATCTTCCTTTCATCACTTGATAAATAGATTTGTATCTACTTTTCCTCTTTCATAACCTTTGCTGATCAATAAATTGGTCAGCCTCTCATAGCAAGCTCTAGGAGCTTGCTTCAATCCATAGAGAGCTTTCTTCTATTTGGAGACATTCTCAAGATTCTTTTGATCTTCAAAGCCTAGAGGTTGGCGAATATAGACTTCTTCTTGAATGAATCCATTCAAGAATGCGCTCTTAACATCAATTTGAAACAATTTGAAGTTCATATGAGATGCAAAAGCATACAAGATTTGTATTGCTTCGAGCCGGGTTACAAGAGCATAAGTCTCATCATTATCGATTCCTTCTTGCTGATTGTAGCCTTGTGCAACAGACCTAGCTTTGTTCCTAACAACAGAGCCATCTTCATCAAGCTTGTTCTTAAAAACCCATTTGGTTCCAATAATTGATTTCCCTTTCGGCTTAGGAACTAGATCCCAAACATCATTGTGCTTAAACTGATCTAGCTCCTCTTGCATTGCGATCATCCAATAATCATCTCCTTCTGTATCTGCAAACTTTTTAGGTTCAATTAATGATATGAAGGCTGGATGACTCATTATCCTGCTGAGCTGTCCTCGCGGCATCACTAGATTATAAACATCATCAACTATGCTATCTAGCGGGTGGTTGTGGTGAACTCTAATCTCTCTTGGAAGACTCGAATCAACTACTAGAGGATCGATAACAAGATGCTAAGGAAGAGGTTGATCTTTGCCATCATTGAAGTTGATAAAAAGATCCTTATCATATTTAGCTTCCTCAGCTTCAAGTTCTTGTGCTAGGTTGGGTAGCACAGAGAGTGGCATACTAAGTGGATATGCTTGCTGGGTACTCCTTCATCTTCATTAGATGGACGTCTATCTGCATTGTTAGTTTCATCAAAATTCCTCATAATTAGACTCTTGTAATAGGCCAGTTCTTTTAACATATATTCTATATGCCCTTCTATTAGTTAAGTATCCTAGAAAGATACCTTCATCTGACTTAGGATCAAACTTACCTAATTGCTCCTTACTGTTAAGAATAAAGCACCTACAGCCAAATGATTTGAGATGACCAATCTTAGGCTTGCACCCTCGCTAAAGTTCATAAGGTGTCTTCTAAAAAATTGGCCGAATTATAACCCGCTACAAGATGTAACAGGCTATGTTAACAACTTCTCCCCAAAAGTACTTTGGTAGATTGTTATCACTCAACATAGATCAAGCCATTTCAACTATGGTTCTATTCTTCCTTTCTACAACCCCATTTTGTTGAGGCGTATAGGGAGAAGAGAAGTTGTGGTCAATACCATGCGAAGAAAAGAATTCTTCGAAATGGAAATTCTCGAATTCACGTCCATGATCACTTCGGATTCTATTGATTTTAGTTCCTATTTCGTTCATTATCCAGTTACTGAGCTTGATAAAAGATTTATATGTAATGTCTTTGCTACTCAACAAGTCTACCCAAGTGAATCTCTTGAAGTCATCCACAATAGCAAATGAAAATCTCTTACCACCCATGCTCATTGACTGAACTGGGCTGAAAAGATCCAGGTGGAGGAGCTCTAACGGTTGCTTAGTTACTACGTGATTAATTGACTTAAAAGATTTCTCAACTTGCTTACCTAATTGGCAAGCTGAGCATAGTTTATCCTTTTCAAAGCTGATGATGGGTAACCCCACTACTAATTTCTTTTTGCCTAGTTTGGACACAATGTTCATATTTGTACCCAACCTTTTATGCCAAAGCCACGAATTATCCTCCTTAGATACAAGAGATAAAATAGTGGAGCCTGGGAATAAATTAATCATATTTACATCATTGATTAGAGTAGTAGAGAGAATAGTAGAATTAGTCTTACAGTCAATCATTGAGCATCCTGCTAAGTTGAATGTAACCTTTCTACCTTTATCTCAAATCTAGCTTACATTAAGCAAGTTGAACTTTAGACCTTAGACTAGAGAAACCTCTTTGATTGAAGGAGAGACGCTAACAGTGCCACAACTAACAATCTTGCCTTTTTGGTTATCTCCAAAATTAACACATCCATTTCTTTTATGCTCTAATGAGATTACCTAGCTTTCATCTCCCATCATATGCCTTGAACATCCATTGTCCACATACCACATTCTAGGGACATCAATGGATCTAAGGCTACTTGCAAAACAATTATGTTTTCTTAGGTACCCATACTTTAGAAATGGGTCCTCCCTTGTTAGAAGTGCTTAGGTTATTCTAGTCCTACTCATCATAATAACCATTTTAATGCTTACATATTGCTGTGGCATGTCCAGCGTTTCCGCAAAAACCACACATCATTTTTGGTTTGGGTTGGCTCGCTTTCTTCTTTTTAGAGGAAATCTTCCTCTTAAAATTGCGAGTTCAGTCAACTCATCTAATTGCTTAGTGAGTTTGCTATTAGAACAGTCTTGATACTTAGCTTTTTCTTGAAGAAAGCAAATATTAAGAGATAAGGAAGTAACAATGTCTTCTAGATCTTCACTTCTCCTTAGTAGCTCCTTGATGTTCTTCATTGATGTGAGCAGACAACATGAAGCAGTGGGCTGAGAGCGCGTGATTTCATAGGCACGGTCCACCGGGGTGTTTGTGAAAAAAATGAAGAAAACACCAGTTCGGGGACCCGGGAGAAAAAGGTTGAAAGAGAAAAAGGTGAAAAACGTTAAAGATCGGTTTGAACCCGAATCCGCCGTCTCTTAGTGTGGATTCGCAACCTGGATTAGCTCTTTCCAGGAATTAGAGTCCTGTGAGGCTTAACGTCCAAGGGACGGCCCACCAAGACATAGAGATTCGGGTCTGGGATAAGTTGCTTATTTCTTAAGTGATCACGTTATATTACATCTACAGAAAACCGTTTTCGTTTAGTTGCTCATATTCGCACTTAGGTCATTTTTGGAGTTTAGATGCATGGTTCACGTATTGCGAAATAATAAATCATTCACAAAGCAGAAAAATAAACCATCCACAAAACAGTAAGTAAATGAGGAAACTAAAAAGCGAAAAGTAAAATTACAAGGCTTTCAAAAATCGGGGGATGCAACTGCCCGCTACACTATTAATTACATTTCCTGTATAAATATGTGCAATACCCGAAGGAAAAATAAAATTCTAAACATACATCTAACCTGCATCCACAAAGGTTAGCGCATGGGATATATCACGTATGTTCGATTTGATTTTATTGAGGCCCGCGTGGCCTAATTAAAACATCGACGATTTTAAAGTAGTTAATTTAAATAAAAATAGTTCATTTTTATTTACACGTATGATGGTCAATTTTATTAATGAAAATGATCGCATGAAAAAATATGAGGTCTGTTATCCGGGAATATATTTTATTCCCTTCGTGTGGGTATTCTAATACAAAAATTAAAAAAAATTAAGAAATAAAAAGAAGAAGAACAAAATTACAATATTTACAATAAAATAAAATAATTCCTAGGTTCACATGTAGAAAGAAATTAAGAAGAAAAGGAGGAACACGAAATAAGCCGCTCTAGGAGCTCAAAGGCTTTACCCTTTTGGTGTGAATCTACTTTGACGTGTCCTTTCGATCCCCGGGAGCGTTCCTCATTCGTTTTTGTAGTTATGGTGATTTAATGTGAAAATAATGGTTATGTTGGAAAAGAATGTGTTTATTTATCCAAAAGATAATCAGACTCGGGTTCTAAATTTATTTTAGGCCCGAGAATATCTGAGGAAATTTTTAAGAAATAGATGAAGAGAAGTTTGGTTTTAAGATGAAGAAATTTGGGATCCAAAAGTGTTTTTGATCCGAGAAAAAGTTAGAAGAAAGTAAGAAATATTGTTTTTATTTTTTGTTCTAAAAGAGAGGATTTTTTTCTCTCAATTTTCCCTGCCCCCTTTATTGAAAAAGACTCGACTATTAATAGAAAAAAAAAGTCCCGAAAAAATTCAAAATAAGGAGTTTGGCGAGGCTGCCTCGCGACTCTGGCGAGGCTGCCTCGCGAACTCTGGCGAGGCTTCCTCGTGAACTCTAGCGAAGCTACCTCGCAATCTCTGGCGAGGCTGCCTCACCACTTTGGTGAGCCTGCCTCGCGATCTTTGGCGAGGCTACCTCGTGACTTTGGCGATACTGCCTCGCGATCTGTGGCGAGGCTGCCTCGCTGACTCTGACGAGGCTGCCTCGCGATCTCTGGCGAGGCGACCTCGCGACTCTGGCGAGGCTGCCTCATGAACTCTGGCAAGGCTGCCTCATGAACTCTGGCGAGGCTGCCTCGCGATCTCTGGTGAGGCTGCCTCGGGACTCTAGCAAGGATGCCTCATCGACTCTGGCGAGGCTGCCTCTTGATCTTTGGCGAGGCTACCTCGCGATCTTTCACTAGGCTGCGTCGCCACTTCGGCGAGGCTGCCTCAAACCTGGGATTTCGTTTCCCTTGGGTTTTTATTATTATTATTTTTTTGAATGTATTTTTTATTATTTTTTAGTTAATTTTCTTATTTAAAGTCCTTTTTAAATTCAGAGACGAGGAAGACTCCCATATGAAGATCATCGTACGGTCAAAAATTGTGTGATTTGAGGATAAATTTCCCGAAAAGCCGTCATCATTGAACGCTTGAGTTGGTACAAAATCCAGTGCTCACAGCTACTCCTTGTGTGATAATTACTGGTTGCATAACCAGTATTATCACACGAAAAGAGCGGAGGGATTGAGAGAATACCTAACCAATGTGGCTGGTGACTTCTTGTTCCTGATTGGTGATATCATAGGCCTTCCTTTCTGGCACCGTTGTCCGTTTCTTTCTTCGGAATCCCTTAGGTACTTGATGCCCGTCGTGGGCGGGTCGACCGTTTCTTCCTGCGGCGTCCCTGTTGTAGTCAATAACTGTTTCATGTGACTGTTTCTTTCTTTAGCCATCGAGATAACCGTTTCTTTCTTCGGTTATGTTTTGAATTTCTTTAATAGGATGTTAACCTATTTCCTGTAACAAATCATGGAGAAGATAATGTTAATACATTTTATGATGAATGTTTTAATTATTTGATTGAGTTTATGCGAAGCAAAAATTTTTGCCCCTTCAATCAAAAATTAAAACATGGGGAATAAATAAGTTTAGATGAAATTCAAGGATGTCCCAAAAATCATTTTGTTGTGGGAGGCTTTTGTTGTAATGTTGACTTTAGGTTTGAGTGAGCCCTCATCTTATTTGTAGTTTCCTCATGTGGAGGTGGAGGCTCTTGTTTATTGAGACAGTGTTGCCCCAGTTCAGCATCGTCTTTACCTGTAAATGACGTGATGCGAATGTAATGTATGCATGGTTTTATGCATGAACAATTTTTATCATATGATGTATGCTCATCTATTGTAGGCATCGTTGGCTTCATTCAGTGAAGAGCCTTCTCTCGTGATGGTGCATGGTTGCCCCTATGACTTGCCTTGTTAGGGATTCCATGGACGACTCCCTCAAAGCGACGACCATGGGTTCGTTGAATCAGATTCTAGCTCATAGCTTGGATCTGATTTGAGGAAGGTCCAAATGAATCGTTGATCCTACGTTGTGTCAATGATGCTCGCTTGGCAGCCATTTTCCTGAAGTGTTGAAGTTATATGATGCCTTGTACCGTTCCAAGGAGATGATGAATTTGGTGTCGATTTTAATTTATGCATAGATCGCCCTTGGGGGTTTTCAATCTATCAAACCTCGTCTTAATTTTTACCTGGACCGCCCTTTCAGGTTTTCAATCCAGCAGACTTATTTTTCTTTATTTTGATTCATTTTTTTTCCTTTTTTTTATGTTTACTTGCGACATTCTACCATTAGGATGCAAGCAATCAAGATAAACATATGCATAACGATTCAGCAAAAGTGACAATTCATTGATGAACTTAACAGGGGTATAATGTTTCAAATGATTTAACTCCTGCCATTAATTAGCCTTTTCAGGTTTTCTAATTAATGTGGTTCTCTCGATGTCCTAAATTTTTCCTGAGCCACCCTTTCCGGGTTTTCACCTCAGTGGACTATTCTTTTTGTGTTTTGAAAAGAAGCCCTAATTTTTGCTCAACTAATCGAGTGTTAATTGACTGGCTAATTACAACTTTTTTTTGTCGTTCGTACTACTTTTCAGAGATTTATTTCTTTCACCTATGCATGATAGCAATTGTGTAAGATTTGGTTGATTTGGCAGATCAGTCATCGTCCATGTCCACGACTTCATTTGTTGTCTTGTTCAACGTCTCTAGTCGATTGGTTGGTGCTCACACCGCTTTGCTAGCTTGAGGTGTATGTGATGATGAGTCTCGATGATTAGTGTTTCCTCTGATGGCATGATGATTGCCTTACAAATTGTAGCGAGTCGTGTGAAGAAGTTGTTGACGTGTTCAACAATTTGGCTCCTTTTTATCTTTAGTATGACCTTTGTACTATCCTTTAGGGGAGATTCAATTTTCTTTGACCTTTGCTTGATTGTTCCATGAATTGTGGTGGACATGTTAAACAATCTATCTCCTTCTTGTGCCATTTTACCGGTTGTTCGATCTCATGAATGGTGGTGGAGGAGTTGTTGACGTGTTCAATGATCTAACTCCTTCATTGTGATGTTGCTTCGGTTGTTCCATCTTGTGAATGGTTATGATGAAGTTGTTGACATGTTCCACAATTTGACTCTTTCTTGGTGATGTTGCGTCAGTTTTTTGGTCCCAACTTGCTGGGTAGACATTTTGGCTTTATATTGGCTCTGATCCTTTTGATCTTTGCGTGCTAGTTCTCTTGGTTGAGTTAGTGGACGTTTCGTGCTTGGAGATCTTTCCATTAATCTTTCATCATTGTATGATGAGGCTTTGATCTTTGGATGTTTCATCCTCGTGATTGAGTCAGTGGATATTTCCTGCTTGGAGATCTTTCTATTGATCTTTCGTCATTGTATGATGAGGTAATTGCTATCACACGTTGTCTAAGTACATGTATTTATCTCTCACTTTCTCTCAAGAGTCAAATAATTTGAATTTTTGGGGAATCCATTTATACCCAAATTAATTTCATGAAATGATGTGTCACATGTGCCAAAAACATTATGAATACGTTTATGAGAATGTGTGATGTCATTGATAAAATATCAAGCAAATAAACAAAGTTCAATTTATTCAAAATTCAAATGCCACATGGGCAAAGTAGCTAAAAGCTAATTTATTACATAATTATTCATCACAAGTTAGTGCCCCCCCATAGGTGTCCATGGATTCAAAGTGCTCCATCCTCTCTGCCTTCTCAAACACTTCTTGATAGCTGGAGAAGCTATCAGATCCGAATTTATTCTTGTATGGTGGTAATGCGGCGTCTAGCAGCTTTGTTATCATCTCCGGTAGGGTCAAACGAGTCTGTAGCCTGACTTGTGTAAACGTGTATAATAGGATTTGAAGTTTTCACCCTGCATTTACCTTATGGCCTCCAAATGTTGCATTGTGGTTTCCATCTAAGACTTGAAACCATAATGCTCCAGCAGAGCTTGAGCGAGGCTATTCCAATTGGTAGCTATATCCAGCGGAAGGTGGCTGTACCATTCATTACAGGGTGGCCTAAGGTAATGACAAAGAGCTTGGCCATCATTCAATCGCTGGCCCTCAATACTCTCATCACTGTTTGATAATGCGTCAAGTGAGCGCGCGGGTCACCTAATCCTATATACTTCTCAAACTACGGCATTGCAAAGTTTGGGGGCAAGCTACCTTCATCCCCGACCATTGGTTGTGTAGGGTATGTGTTCCTTAGGTGGCCCCCGTGAATGGCCAAGAACTATTGCCATAGTTCTTCCATGCCAGGTTGTTGTAGGATGGTGTCCCCTGCGCTTGGATAAGGGCCATATTGCCCCTAGGGATATGTTGTAAAATGGGGCATTTGAGGTGCCGGGAACTGTGAGGTGACCGATGTACTCCAACTGGGAATAGGTTGTTGGGTCACTCCTTGGTAGAAAGGCCTTGGTGCAAATGCTAGATGGATAGTTTGTCCAAGGAAGAATGGATTCTGGTTCAGCTAACCTTATCCTGCTCCAAACTGTTAAAAGGTAGTTGGGGGCACCATGTGTGAGGTGGGTGGTCCCCTTGTTGGATTGCCATTGTTAGGGGTGACCTCTGGGTTGGACACTGCATTATGGGTCCTCCCGAGGCGTTGGTGAATGAGCGTAGCTAGCTGTTCACTGTTGGCAAAGGTGTTTATGGCAGCTGTGATCTCGACGCTCACCGATGACTGCTGAGAATTTTGTCCCAAAAGGACAGGGTGATCTTCCCTTGCACCTTCTCCTTGTGGACTGACCATAATAGTGCGTTGAGCTGAATCTGAGTCTGTACCCGAGTCATCACTTGAGTCAGTGTACGGAACCCCCTCCAGATTGGCCATAATTGGGGAAACACGGACAAGGCAACAACAAGGCCTCTTCCAAGCCCCCTTTTTGATACACGAGCAGAATATTAGACCATGCATGTAAGATTCATAATATGACTCATGATGCGGGTAATGCATGAGATTTTTAATGTTATGGCTACATTCACAAGGGATTAGCATGCCATGATGTGAAATAACATGTATGTCAATCCATTGGAAACAAACAGTTTAGTCGTTAGGTAAAAAAATGAAAACATGTGGAAATGAAAATCCAACAACGGGGGTTGGATTTGAGATTTGTAATATGAGTGGTGTAAGTGAGTTGACTAAGCTATGTGTGTGGTAATAGGTCAAAGGTTTGAGGTTTCGTCCTATGACTAGGTCTCATGGAATGAGGAGGTCAAATTGTGACGTACCCTAATGAAATGAAGATAACTACCGTATGTGGCTATCTAAAGAATGATTTGCCTAATTAGGGCGGAGTTTTGGATGCCTATGTGGTCATTGCTATTTGAGGGTATGTGGTTATACGTGAATTATTCCCTAGTGTGGACGAATGATTCGGGTATGAGGTGTATACCCTTGATGATTTGGCAAGGTAAGAAAGTTCGCTCCATGTGGGCTTAGGTTAGGATTTCGACTGGGATATCCTTTAATTTGGGAAAATGGTTTTGGGTAGGTATTTACCTCGTTTGGGCTTTTGGTGTGCCTCGGAAGGGCCGTGAGTTGGATGTTGGGTGGATATCTAATGGGTAATGTGGTGGAAAGGTTATTGCCCCTTTGGGGGCTAAATGTCGGATGTCAAGTGGACGTCACACAATAAAAGAAAGGTATGCAGCGGGATGTCAAGTGGATATCTTGCTAAAAAGGGGTAGGTGATGTTCTTAATTGGTTTTTTGTTATCCTAGGGTGACACGATCTAAAGTGTCAACTGTGCCTAAGTGTATGTGGTATCGTGATGATAACGTGATATGTACATTTAATATCATGAGTGTGTGCATTCGAGTGTTTGCATAAAAATTCATGGTTAGTATGACATTTGTACAATGACAAGTTGAAAGTAGTATATAAGCATGCCCCTTGTATTGAAAAAGACCCAACTATTTATAGAAAAAAAAAGTCCCGAAAAAATCCAAAATAGGGAGTTTGGCAAGGCTGCCTCGCGACTCTGGCGAGGCTGCCTCGCGAACTCTGGCGAGGCTGCCTTGCGATCTCTAGCGAGGTTGCCTCGCGACTCTGGCAAGGCTGCCTCGCGATCTCTAGCGAGGCTACCTCGCGAACTCTGGCGAGGCTGCCTCGTGATCTCTAGCACTGCTACCTCGCCACTTTGGTGAGGCTGCCTCGCGATCTTTGAGTAGGCTGCCTCGTGACTTTGGCGAGGCTGCCTCGCTGACTCTGGCGAGGTCGCCTCGCGAACTCTGGCGAGGCTGCCTTGCGATCTCTGGCGAGGCTGCCTCGCGGACTCTGGCGAGGCTGCCTCGTGATATTTGGTGAGGCTTCCTCACCACTTTAGCAAGGCTATGTCGTGATCTTTCGCGAGGATGCCTCGCCACTTCAGCGAGGCTGCCTTAGACCTGGGATTTCGTTTCCCTTGGGTTTTTATTATTATTATTCTTATGAATGTATTTTTTATTATTTTTTAGTTAATTTTCTTATTTAAAGTCCTTTTTAAATTCAGAGACGAGGAAGACTCCCATATGAAGATCATCGGATGGTCGAAAATCGTGTAATTTGAGGATAAATTTCCCGAAAAGCCATCATCATTAAACGCGTGAGCTGGTACAAAATCCCATGCTCACAATCGACTTGTTAGTCAATTTCATAACATCAAAGAGAGCCTGGGAGAATTCTTCCATAGATAAGGGAATTTCACGATGTACCTCAGCTTCACGAGCCTTTCGCTTATTATGCTCAGTTTAGCAGTGGATTGATCTCTACCGGAGGTAGATGCTAAGCCTTCGCCCCTTTGATCTTCAATGGCCATCAGATAAAGGTTGGCTGAATCAGTGGCTTCTTCATCAAATGACGAGGATTCTTCTGAATCGCTCTAGGTGGCATAAAGTGCCTCATTCTTCTTTGAGAACCTCTTCTTGAATTTTTCCTTCTTCTCCTTAGGATAGCTGGATTGGATATGGCCTTTCTCACCATAGAAAAAGTATTTGATATCTTTGTTGTTCTCCTTCTTAGGTCCTTCCTCAACTCCACTCTAGTACTAAGTTGACTTGATTTTAGTGGGTTACTTCTTCTTATTGAACTTCCCATCCTTCTTAATGAAGCATTTGAAACGCCTGGTCAGATGGGCCATTTGCTCATCAGAGTCACAACTGGTAGACTCATCAGATGAATTAGCTTTCAGGATAATGGTTTTGCCCTCTCTCTCCTTTCTTCGACTCCTCTTGGAATCATCATAATACTTCCTCAGAGACATCTCATGAGTTAACAAGGTGCATATAAGCTCATCATATCTATAGCTCTTCAGGTTATGAGCCTCCTCGATAGCGCTCTTCTTGGAGTCCCACACTAGAGTAAGAGTGTGCAGAATCTTCTTTATGAGCTCTTCTACAGTGAACTCCTTCCCCAATTTCATCAGTTAATTAACAATGTTAATGAACCTGGTATTCATGCTTTGAATACCCTCACAAGCACTCATGGAGAATATCTCATACTCCCTCAGCATGAGATTAATCTTCAACTCCTTGACCCTTGTTAATCCCCTCATATGTAATCTCTAGTTTCTTCCTGATTTCCTATGCTGTCTCCCATCCTAAAACCCTTTTGAACTCAGTAAGATCTAAACAGTGTAAGTAGTTAATAGCTACAACATTCTCCTTGAGAAGTCTTAAATCAGCATTGGCGTAGTCCTCCAGATTTATTGTGATACGAATTCCATTCTTCACAATTGTGGGAACTCTAGGGCCAAGCTAGACAACAAGCCAAGCCTGCATACTTTGTGATTGGATGAAGTTTTTCATGCAATTTTTCCAGAATGTGTAATGATTACAATGAAACAAGGATTGTCTTGTAACAGACATTCCCTCCTTAAGGAGAACTGCTTGACCGGAACTGGAACCGTAGTTGTTATAAGGCATTTATGGATCTTGACTCAAAGGCGATTAGTCTGAAATATGAGCAACTACTCTGATACCATTTGTTGGTCCTTAGACGACTTTTAAGAAACCGCAGAGGGGGCAGTGAATGTGAATCCTAGCTACTTTTTAATGATTTATAAAATTCTGTTACACCAAGTTAAGTTTTTATATGCGTGCTGAGTTGCAATTTAAAAACTGTAAAAACTGCTTAGCTTTGTTGGCATAATTTATCTACAATCTGTTGCTAAATACTTGACTCAGCTTAGGATTAGTTTTTCAAACAAATCATAGAACAGAGATAGAATGATGTATGAGCAAGACATAGTAAAAGCTAAAAGCACAAGTTCAGAACTTCAACACCTAAATTTTATGTTGGTTCGGCCCCGAGCCTACCTTCAGTCCCTAGATACCTTTTCATAGCTTTAATCCACTAGTGTTCAGTCCTTACCTAGGGGGAGTAGCCTTCATAGCGGGTAGACACACTTTTACAGAAGGTACCTTCCAATCTAACTACCACTCAACTCATTTTAGGTACCCTTCCCAAACTGACACTCAGATTTGAATAAAAGATTGTGGACTGGATTCAACTTTTAAAAACGTTGAATCCTTACAATGTTAAATCTAAGTATTTCTCTCTATTACAAACAGATTTGGAACTGGTGTTTGCTGATTGCTTGAGTTTGGAATTTCTTAAAGCTGGGAGTAATTTCGCAAGATTTCGCAAAGAAATTCGAGGTGATTCACCAAGTTTGAACGTCTTCTTCAATCTTCTATTTATACTTGAAGCTTTACGAAGTAGCCGTTGCAAATTTTTCAAAGTCACTGATATTCAATTTCTCTTCTCTTCATATCTTTCGAATCTTCCCGTTGGAGAAAAATTCCAGGATGTTTAGAGATAGAAATTTGAACATTCGTTTATCTTCAAGCAATTCGGTTTGAGAAAGGCGCGCGAGAATGCAACATGGAATCTTCAGATTGGTTGACATTGCTAACATTGGTAGAGTCGCACGGTGACACTGAGAAACGGTGCATGTCATAAATTCCTTTTGCCTTGGATTCTATTGAGGGAATCCCGACATTCCGTACTGACACCTTTTATCTTATGAGGACCACTGGAAATCTTCTTTAATTTCAAAGCTTTTTAACGAGAAAAGCAACTAAAGAATATTCCATCTCTCTAAGAATTCATTAGTAGTACATTTGTCATTTAATTCTCCAAGTGTCAAAGGAAAACACTTTTAATGAATAAAAGTGTGAGCGGGTGACACAAGCTGTGGGCCGAGAGCACGCAATTTCATAGGCGCGGTCCACCGGGGTGTTTGAAAAAAAGTGTGCTGGGTCGGGGACCTAGGAAAAAAAGGTTGAAAGAGAAAAGCGAAAACATTTTAGATCGATTCAAACCCGAATCTACTGACTGTTAGTGTGGAGTCGACACTTGGATTAGCTCTTTCCAGGAATTAGAGTCTTGTGAGGCTTAACATCCGGGGGATGGCCCACCAAGACACATAGATTCGGGTCCGGGATAAGTTGCTTATTTCTTAAGTGATCACATTATATTACATCTATAGAAAACCGTATTATCGTAATTGTGCATATTTGCACTTAGGTCGTTTTTTATTTTAAATGCATGATTCACGTATTGCAAAATGATAAACCATCCACGAGGCGGAATAATAAATCATCCACGAAGTAGTAAATAAATGCAAAAAGGTTCAACTATTTATAAAAAAATCTCGGAAAATCCAAAAAAGGCAAAAATGTTTAGCGGGGTTTGCCAAACTCGCTGGCGAGCTCGCCATCCACCTTTGGCTCGCGAATCTGGCTAGCTTCGCCAGACTCACTAGTATGCCTCGCTAGAAATGGTGAGCTCGCTGGGGAGTTTGGTGAGGCAAGCCTCGCCAGCGGGTCTGGCGAGGCTCACCAAACCCCTGGCGAGGTTCCCTAGGTCACTGGCGAGCCTCGCTAGAGTCTAGCGAGGTTCGCCAGGCTTTCTGGCGAGTCCGAGTCTGGTTTTCGGTGGCGTTTTTAGATTTTGTGTTTTTTTTATATTTTTTAGTTAATTTTTGAATTAAAGTCCATTTAAATTCAGCGAAGAGGAAGACTCCCATTTGAAGATCATCGGACAGTCAAAAATAGTTTGATTTATTAGATAAATATCCCGAAAAGTCATCATCATTCAACGCGCGAGCTGGTACAAAATCCCGTGCTCACAGTTGCCCCTTGTGTTATTATTGCTTGTTGTATAACCAATATTATCATAGGAAAAGAGCAGAGGGATTGAGAATATACCTGACCAGTGTGGCTGGTGACTTCTTGTTCCCAATTTATGATGACATAGGCCTTCCTTTCTGGCGCTGTATCTTCATAGGGTTGTCCATCTCCTTCTTCTTAATCCTTTAGGTATTTGATGTCCCTTGTGGGCGGGTCGACCATTTCTTTCTACGATGTCCCTATTATAGTCGGTAACCGTTTCATTCTTCGGTTGATAAATGAGGCAGTTTCTTTCTTCAGCCATCGAGATAACCGTTTCCTTCTTCGGTTATGTTTTGAATTTCCTTAATAGGATGTTGACTTGTTTCCTGTAACAAATCATGGAAAAGTATGATGTTAATATATTTTATGATGAATGTTTTAATTATTTGAATGAGTTTATGCGAAGCAAAAATTTTTACCCCTTCAATCAAAAATTACAACATAATAAATAAATAAGTTTAATAGAAATTCAGGGATCTCCCAAGAATCACTCTGTTGTAGGAGGCTTTTGTTGCAATGTTGACTTTAGGCTTGAGTGGGCCATCATCTTATTTGTAGGTTCCTCATGCGGAGGTGGAGAATCTTGTTTATCGGGACAGTGTTGCCCCAGTTAGGCATCGTCTTTACCTGAAAATGTCATGATGTGAATGTAATGTATGCATGTTCTTATGCATGAATAATATTTATCATGTGATGTATGTTTGTCTATTGTAGGCATCGTGGGTTTCATTCAGTGAAGAGCCTTCTCTTGTGCTGGAGCACGGTTACCCCAAGGGTTTGTTATGTTAGGGATTCCATGGATGACTCCCTCAAAGCGACGACCATGGGTTTGTTGAATCAGATTCGAGTCCATAGCTTAGATTTGATTTGAGGAAAGTCTGGATGAATCGTTGATCCAACATTGTGTTAGCGATGATCGCTTGGAAGTCGTTTTGCCTAAAGTGTTGAAGGTATATGATGCCTCTTACCGTTTTGAGGAGGAGATGATGAATGTGATATTTCTTTAGTTCTAATTTCTACATAGATCACCCTTGCGGGTTTTCGATCTATCGAACCTCGTCCTAATTTTTGCCTGGACCGCCCTTTCAGGTTTTCAATACAGCAGACTCACTTTTCTTTATTTTTTTATTTTTTTCATTTTTTGGATGTTTACTTGCTACATTTTACCATTGGCATGCAAACAATCAAAATGAACATATGCATAAAGATTCAGCAAAAATGACAATTCATTGATGAACTTAACAGGGGTATAAATGTTTCAAATGATTTGACTCCTATCATCAATTAGCCTTTTCAGGTTTTCTAACCAATGTGGCTACCTCGATGTCCTAAGTTTTGCCTGAGCTGCCCTTTTTGGGTTTTCAACTCAGCGGACTATTCTTTTCATGGTTTGAAAATAGGCCCTAATTTTTGCTCAAATAACAGAGTGTTAATTGATAGGCTAATTACAAATTTATTTTTTTGTACTGCTTTTTATTGATTTATTTCTTGCACGCGTGATAGCAATTGTGTAAGACTTGGTTGGTTTGGTAGATTAGTCACCGTCCATATCCATGACTTCATTTGTTGTCTCGTTCAGCTTTTCTGATCGATTAGTTAGTTGGTGCTCATGCTGCTTTGTTGGCTTGTGGTGTATGTGATGATGGGTCTTGATCATCAATTTTTCTTGCGATGATGCAATGGTTGCCCCATAAATAGTAGCGAGTTGTGTGAAGGAGTTGTTGACGTGTTCAACAATCTGAATCCTTTCTATCTTTAGTGTTGCACCATCTATTTTGACCTTTCTAGGGCTTCGATCATTGCTTGATTATCCCACAAATGGTGGTGAGCCGTGTGATGGAGTTGTTGACGTGTTCAACGATCTGACTCCTTCTTTGTGACATTTCATCAATTGTTCGATCTCATGAATGGTGGTGATGGAGTTGTTGATGTGTTCAATGATCTGACTCCTTCTTTGTGATGCTACGCCGGTTATTTGGTTTTGTGAATGGCTGTGATGGAGTTGTTGACATTTTCAACTATTTGTCTCCTTCTTTTGTGATATTGCGTCAGTTGTTTGATTGCCCCACAAATGGTGGTGAGTCGTGTGATGGAGTAGTTGACGTGCTCAATGACCTAACTCCTTCTTTGTGACTTTGCACTAGTTGTTCGATCTTATGAATGGTGGTGATGGAGTTGTTGATGTGCTCAACAATCTGAATCCTTCTTTGTGATGTTACACCGATTGTTTGGTCTTATGAATGGTCTTGATAGAGTTATTGACGTGTTCAACAATCTGACTCCTTCTTTATAGCATTGCGCTGGTTGTTTAGCCTCAACTTGCTTGGTCAACATTTTTGGCCTTATTCTAGCTCCGACCCTTGATCTTTGCGTGAGTTAGCGGACGTTTCGTGCTTAGAGATCTTTCTATTGATCTTTCATCCTTATATGATGAGGCAATTGCTATCATGCGTTGTCTAAGTACATGTATTTATCTCTCACTTTCTCTCAAGAGTCAAATCATTTGAATTTATTGAGGGGAATCCATTTATACCCAAATTAATTTCATGAAATGATGTGTCAAGTGTGCTAAAAACATTATGTATATGTTTATGAGAATGCGTGATGTCATTAATAAAATATCAAGTAAGTAAACAAAGTTCAATTTATTCAAAGAAAATTCAAAAGCCCCATGGGCAAAGTAGCTAAATGCTAATTTATTACATCATTTTCTTCCAATGCTAGTCCCCCCTAGATACATCATTGGATTCGAAGTGCTCCATCCTATCCGCCTTCTCAAACACTTCTTGGTAGCTCAAGAAGATGTTTGACCCAAACTTGTTCTTGTATGATGGCAGTTGTGAGCGGGCGACACGGAGCGGTGGGCCGAGAGCGCGCGGAATCATAGGCGCGGTCCACCAGGGTGTTTGAAAATGGAGAAAATAAAGCACCGAGTCTGGGACCCGGAAAAAGGTTAAAAAGAGAAAAAAAAAGGCGAAA
>CATIWQ010622652.1:0-35901 GCA_949673415.1 Euphorbia schlechtendalii | reverse complement strand
CTCTTTTTTCATAGAATTCCACTTTAGATCATTTTACTCCCAAGATTTACCTAGTATCTGCATTTGCATAAAAAATAACTACATACCACATGAAATCTTTTATATGAAGTATAAAAATGACTTAAACTATAGTGTTTAGTGTGTAAAATTAATATGATAATAAGTGTAATTATACACTTATCAGAATGTCACTAGACATTCAAAATTGAATCTCAATTTTGTGGAAATCACATTCCCACAAACGTGCTTAAAATAATATCAGCAAGATACATTCCCATTTGTTCATGGAGTCCTAGAGTCTCCAAGAAAACCATATCAAGAAAGATCATATCGTTGATTTCTAATATATTCAAAACTTGGAATCTTTTCCCTTCTTCACGTGAATGAATCAGAAAAGTACAACCGTAATCTTGTTGATAATTTAGAATTTTTCTTCTATTTGCGGCTAATTTAACACGAGGCATATTGGTTTTTGAATTAAAGGTTTTTGAAAAAGGGTTTGAATGTAGAAGAATAGAGATGAAAGAATCAGAACTTTTGTAAGCTATGTAGAAAGTTGTGGTGATTATGGAATCAATCTACACCTTTATATAGAGTTGTAATAGGTCATTGATTGGTCCAAATAGTCAATATTACCGTTTCTCCTTCAAACTAGCCATTAATGGTAGTTTCAGCCATCTATCACGTGTTAAATCGCGATCTACAAAGGTAATATTCTTCCCGTGTAGCGATCGAGAAGGCCTATCGCGATGGTGACTTTCTTCATAACAGGAACAGAAGGTTTTACTACACAATGTCACGGGTGCAATCTATAGTCGCGGTCGTGACTTTCTTCAATTCCTCTATTTCTTCAATTTTTAGACTTAGTCCTAAAAAAACTTAGAAAAACAAATATGTTAAATATAAATAATAAATACTATTTTCATACCTGGAATAATTTATGGTGAAGATAGTAAGTGAACATCAATGTCTTGTTGTTCAAGTTTATTTTCATATATGAACATACATTAACAAACTTACAATTAAACAGACAAACAAACAATAAACTGTACAAAATCCTAAGTCTAAGTGAAAAGTGAATAATTATTCGAAGGGAAGTGATTCTATCAATAGGTTAATCTTATAATAAGATTAACGTATATCTCACTCGACATCAAACATCAGTGTATGAATATCATCGATTTTCCTATGAATTGAAATTTTCACCTCCATAAGTTCATTTAACTTTCTTCAAAGGTTGGTCGATTTTCATTCTTCCTCCCTCGCAATTTCCCTTTCTTGTTTTCTATCGGCTTCCACTCTCTCCTCCCATGATTTCCAATCATAGGTGATCCTATTTTCTCCAATGCACCTGACCAAAAATCCATACTCGAAGAAAACTTCCATTTTTAATTCCGGAATTTTATCTTCATCAGTAAAGACTTTAGTGGTATAGGGCATTCTCCTAATCTATCCCAACTGATTTGCCATCGTTCGACACCGTATTTTATCATTCTAGGATTTTGTGTGGCAAACATAAGTGTCTCCATCATTATCCCCGAAACATCAACAGGTGTGCCATTCCAAGTTGCTTCCATCACAAACAATTCTACGGGAATGACAAGTACGAAAGTCGACTTCCCAAATAATGCACCACTTAAATAAAAGTGTAATGCGAGCAAACAAGGATCACGAATCCACTGGATATAGGAAAATTCTTGTTTCAACTCGGTTTGGCTATTCAGGTGATTCCATGTTGGTAAAGGATCCCATCCCGAAAGCATCTTGTTGTAGCAATCCTTTGGAAATCCCATATACTTGTGTAATGCTTTCCTTGTCAACTTACATTCTCTTCCGTGATGATGATAGACTAAGAAGTCTTTCTCATCGTTTTTCCACACCAATGTGACCAACATCTCCATACAGTTGTCCACACTATTCCCTAGAGACATATTTGAGTAAATGATAAAGTTAAGAATTCTGAGGTAATACATTACCCCGTCATAAACTCCAAGGTTAATGAAACTATTCCTATGAATGGTGTAGGAACTTTTATATTCAGCATCCTTGATTACTTTAAAATGATCTCCTTCTTCACGAGAATGGATTGGGAATGGTGCCTCGTACCATTTCTTGTAAATTCGAGGGAGGAATTAGGTTTGATTTGTTTGCCAAAACAATTTTGAAATGAAAGAAATTCTAAAAGAAATGAGGTAGTTTCATATTTGGAATTGAATTGTGAATGGAAAGTTTAGAATTCAGATTGCAGAAGTGAGAAAATCATGAACACTCATACATCAATTTATAAAAATTTGAGGAATAACCGTCAAATAACTGCTAAACTGCTGCAATTATCGCACAAGTTGGGACCGTGAATTACATGTCACAATCATGAATAATGGTTGGTAACTTTCTGTTTATGAAGTGTGACAAGCCACGATCATGAATGGGTGTCACGATCGTGAATTGTGCTTTTCTTCATAATTCTTCTTGCAACTTTACTGATCTTTGACAACTTCAATCCTAAGCCAAATCCTTGTGTTCCACGCATCTTTTTGCACCTTTTCACTCTTTTTACATAGAATTCCATCTTTAATCATTTTACTCCCAATATTCACCTAGTTTCTGCACTTGCATAAAAAACAACTACATACCATGTGAAATCTTTTATATGAAGTATAAAATGACTCAAAACCATATCATTTTATGAATAAAAATATCATGATAATAAGTGTAATTATACACTTATCAACCAGGCTCATCCTGTGTTTCTAGGATATCTCAAACAACTTCCATATGTTGTATTTCACCTGAGTCCCTTTCAGTTGATTCACCAAGGGATATACATCCAGCATGTCCTCATCCACCTTCGGGGGTAAAGGTGGTTCAGGTTGTTCCCTCGTAATTTCCTTAGGCCTGGAGTCATTAAGTTGCACCATTTCTTCCCTTTGAAAAACCCGACCACTCTGGGTAACCCTCAGCACTCCATCCTCTATCACCCTTATTTCTGTAGAATTCTCCCAAGGGTACTGATCATATCCATCTTCGGGTCGGCTACGTTGTCCCTTTAACTTGTAAGAATCCAAGTTAATGGGTTTCTTCCCATTCCCTAATGGTCTCCCCTTCAACCGAGGTCCCTTCTTCCATCTTCCTTTTCCTCCTTGATTTAAAGACATATGCACCAAGGTCGATGGGCACCCTTACTAGTGTCTTCCTATATTCTACTTCTACTTCATCTCCTCGGGATTCAGCCCTTTCCTCAGAGAACACCTCTACCAATGGATCCTCTTCTGTGCTTTCTCCTTCATCAGCCACTGTATTTACCTAGGTTGGATCAAGATAGCATCACCAGTACAAAATTAGTGGGTATCCCTGGTCCTACTGTAAGGACATTACAATGTCGGATGGTTATTTCCCTATCAAGATAATGAGCGTGATATGATAGCTCATCAAAATCTGGGATTGTCAGCCTCGATAAATAATAGCGGTATCAGTCTCGAGATCCCCCTATTATCAACTGTACTCCTGAAAGTTCAGATGGTCTTACTGACATCACCACGTAAATAAACATCCATGCTTTATGTAGTTGGTGAGTGACTCCCCCTCTCATTGTTTGCAAGCGAGCAAATCATGCATGCTTTGCTTTGGCGGCTTTAGGAATGCAAATTCTGTTTAGAACTCTGTAGCAATATATTTCCAAGTACTCTTCGTGTGCTCCGATAGCATGTCATACCACTAACTCGCCACTCCTGTAAGCGAGCATGGAAACAGCATTGCTATCATATCCTAAGAAAGACCTTATGCTCGATATAGGTTATAAAACTTAGATAAATAGGATGACGGTGCGTCATTTACATTAAAAAATGATATTCTAACCAAACAAAAATTAGCCCTCGGGATGTCCTCCCTCTCTCTAGCCTCCCAATTAGTCGAATGAGACTCGAGCATCTCCATTACGTCATTCGAGTCCATTCCGAACTCGATTGCCATCACATACTAATCTTCCCTGCTAGTCCGTGCTTCTCTTGACAGATCCCTCCCTACATGAATCAACGTAGGTTTTTGGCCGGTAAATACAGATAATCCAGCAAGGTTGACCTTAGAAGCTTTAATCTCGCCTCCGCTCCCACGGTGGCTTGATTCTTTCTCCAAGATCCTTAATACATGCTCAAGATCTCTCCCTCCTCCAACTACCAGCACAAACTCACCCAAGCCATCAAAAATGCATTTCAACACCTTGTCGTTACTTATCCCTGACTTAATCATCCTCACATTAGCCTCAAAATTCGATAGAGGGTTGGCTTTAGTGCTCGGTTTAAGTGTAGGCTCATGAATGATCTTGTCATCCACCAACTTTTGGATAGCTTTTAGTAGTTCCTTAAAGTTGTTCGTGCGATGCCCCATAGCTACATGATAATGGCAGTATTTGTTCTTATCTTCAAACTTAGGAGGGATATGCCTTTTCAGACTCTCCAACTGTTTCTCGTAATTTAGTGAACAAGAATCCAAGGTTAGCAGCGTATGGTGAGATGCCATAATACTCCTCTTCTAGTAACCTGATAGCGGTTACCTTCTCCTCTTGCACCAGTTGCACTACTGGTTGTTTTGCTTTCACATGCATTGAGTTAGAGTCGTTCTTCCTGTAATATGGTTTAACAGTCTGTTGCCCTATTTCCTCCTCCATAGCATCATATCGTTCTATCTTTTCAGCCCGAACAAATACATCCTGGTAACTGTGGAATGTTTCAGACCCAAGTCTCTTCCGATAAGATAGCAGTGCGCCATCCAAGAGCTTCACGAACACTTCAGGTAAGGACAGGTGAGACTGTGACCTAACTTGTATAGCCATCCACCTCTCGAAGTAAGGCTTGAAACTTTCCCCTTGTTTTTGCCTTACGGCCTCCAAGTTCTGCATTATCATGGCCATCAGAGTGTTGAAGCCGTAGTGGTCCACCATTGCTTAGGATAGATGTCCCCAGTCATAAGCTATATCCATCGAGAGATGACTATACCACTCATTCACAGGGCTCCCCAGTGTAACAATGAACAGCTTGGCCATCATGCAGTAGCTTATCCTCAAAGCCCTCATTACTTTTTGATAATGTGCAATATGTACACGAGAATCTGTGTTGCCCGTGTATTTCTCCAATTGAGGCATAGCAAAGGTCGAAGGCAAAGTATCCTCATCTCTAGCTGTTGACTACGTTGGGATTACACCCATCTTCCCCTATGCAACATGTCCACCATGGGTGGCTAAGAACTATTGCCATAGTTCAGTCATTCCAAGTTGTTGGAGGATATTATTTGGAATCCCCAAGAAACCACCATATTGCGTCCCTGGGTTGTACTGTCTCTGACCCTGGAACATCTGAGAAGGTACGCCCCAGCTTGGCACCGTAGGTTGAGCTATTCCTTGAGCAAAGTGGATGTAATTAGAGGAGGGCTTGATTTTTAGTGGTCCCACTGCTATAGGTGCGAATGAAGTTTATCCCGGCTGCCCAGGGAAGAACTGGCCACAAACTTATGGCTGAGAAGCGAACTCATACATTGTTTGGCCAACTAGTGGCTGACCCTACCCTAAGCTGAACTGATAGAAAGTAGGAGTGACTATCCCGGCACTCAAAAATACTGTAGCAGAAGAGGATGGTCCCCCTGGTAGAATTGTGCCGCCAACTTTAAGTTAAGCACTACATCATTTCCCCTTTGCTCGGGCTAACCTGTCCTGGTGTGACTGTTGATGATCGATGAAAATTGGTCACTGTTAGTGAAAGCATTCATCACTGCAGCAATCTCAGCCCTCACCGATGATTGGTTCACCTATGGGTTTTATCCTACCCTAAGATTCTGTTCCTCTACCACATTCTCCTCTTGCTGGTTAGCCATATTACTAAGACTACGCGGAGTGCTTTGTTCTAAGTTTGAGCCTGAGCTTTCACTAGAGTCTGTGTACGAAATTCCTTCTTGGTGTGCCGTGATTAGAGAAAGGCAGATCAATCGGCGAGAAGACCTGTTCCAAGCCCTTTGGTAAATAGGCTTTTTCTGGCTGAAATACATAGAAAGATCGTTAGGAAATGCATGTTAAGTCATGATGCTTGATTGATGAGTGAAATGTTAATGTTATGGCTGCGTACACAAAGGGTTAATGTGCCATGATGCAAGATAAAAATTAATCAACCAAAATAGAGTAGAATCGTTAGTCCAAGTGTCAAGAATGGATGAATGGAAATCTAGTGGATTCGAGATCTACACTCTGTTTGTGGGATAGTGTGAAAGGGAATGATGTAATGCAGTGACCTAACTAGCCTTGTGGTGGTAGGTCAAAGATTTAAGATCGGGTGTTGTGACTAGATCTCACGAAGATGTCCAATTATTTACAAGTGAGCGGTGTGACATACCCTAATGAAAAGTAGTTCGAAATGCATGGAAATAACTACCATATGTGGCATTTAAATGAATGTTTTCGTTCTTTCACCTCATTAGGGCAAGGCCTTGGATGTTAGTGGATATCATTATAAAGGGTATGTGGTGATGCATGAACCGTTGCTCTTTGCGGGCAGGTATTTCCGGTGAGTAGTTTTTGAATTAAGTTTGCCCCATGTGGGCTTAGGTTAGGATATCAACTGGGATATCCTTTGTATTCACGTTTGCCTCGTATAGGCTTTTGGTATGTATAAGTGCCCCGAAAAGGCTATAAATCGGATGCCAAGTGGGCATCACACAAAAATTTGGATAGGTTTGTCTTTAGAGTCAGACATCATGTGGATGTCATGCTGAAAATGGGAAGTGATGCTACATGATTCTAGTTGGTTTCATGTTTTCTCCTAAGGCGACACAATCTCGAGTGTCAACTAAGTCCTAAGTATGAGTGACACCAAATCATGTTTAATATCATGAGTGTGTGTGTTAAAGTGTTTGCATTAAGATTCGTGGTTAGCATGGCACATTTGTACAATGCATGATGAATCAGAAAGCTATAAACACTTAGCACATAACACATAATATCCATCTTCCAACCATACAACTCCCGCGCGTAGGGTTTTGGCTAGTCTCTACCCTAAGTTTAGCTCATCTTAGTACTACGAGGATACTAAGAGTGCACCTGCAAGAAAATACAATGCATGGTCATTTGTTGAGTAACACCCTACAGAAGATGCGTATGACTTATTTACATGAGGGTTATAAATGGGGTTCTTGATGTAGAAGGTTCTTGTCGCACTGAAATACACTCTAAGCCTCTCCCCAAATGGGTTCTAATGAGGGAGGTACATGCGATATGGCAACAAGTGCTCCACTCACTTAAGTACTATCTTTCTTCAGGAAGGCTGATTAGTACAAGAGAAAGTTTCGCGGTAATATGGTACCTTAATCTTATGAGCAAATCCCCTCTATTGCAATGCGAATTTATGAATATGCCATAATTAAGAGAAAATGGAATAACGATATCAATAATTTTCGACAATTATCCAAATTCTAAAACCTTTTAAAAAATAAGTTTTTTGAAAATTCCCCAGCAGAGTCACCACTGTGAGCGGATGACACGAAGCGATGGGCCGAGAGAGCGTGGTTGAGAGGCGCGGTCCTTCGAGGTGTTTAAAAAGTACCGGGTCGGGGACCCGGAAAAATTTCAGTAGAGAAAGCAAAAATATTTTTAGATCGGTCAAACCCGAATCTGCCATCTCTTAGTGTAGAGTTGCCACCTGGATTAGCTCTTTCCAGGAATTAAATTCCTGTGAGGCTTAATGTCTAGGGGATGGCCCACTAAGACATAGAGATTCGGGTTCGGGATAAGTTGCTTATTTCTTATTGGATCACATTATATTACATCTATAGAAAACCATATTTCTTAATTATGCATATTCTCACTAGGCCATTTTCGAGTTATTATGCATGATTCACGTATATTTGAAAGCAATAAATCAATCCACAAAGCAGTAAATAAATGCGGAAAAGTAAAGATTAAAAATTACAAAATCTTAGAGGATGCAACCACCCGCCTAATCTATTTATTACATTTCCCAAAAATAATTAAAATGCGATACCCGAAGGAAAATAAAATCCTAGGCATACATCTAATCCTAATCTACTTGCATCTACGAAGGTCAACACAAGGTATATCACTCATATTACACATATGCTCAGTTTTGGCATCAACGAGGCCTGTGTAGCCTATTGAAAAAAATCGCGATGATAGATTTGTTGTTGAAAATAAAATGATTCATTTTATTAACACATAGGTTGCTCGTTTTAATTAATGAAATTGATCGCATGGTAAAATGGTGAGGTCTAATATTCGGGGAATATTTTTATTCCCTTCGTGGGGATATTCTAATATGTTTCTCCATTAATAAAGAAATTACAGACGAAGGAATAAAATTACAACATTGAAAATAAAATATAATAACAAAAGTTCTAGGTCCACAAATAATATCAGAAGAAGAAACAGCAAATAATGAGCACCGAAATGCATTCTAGAAACTCAAAGGCTTACCCTTGCAGAATGAATCCACTTCGACAATATCTGTTCGACCTTAGAGAATAGTCCTCGTCATCTTTTAGTTTAAGTTGTTGAAAATGTGGAGTGAATTTCTAAAATGATTGTTTAATTCTGAAATTGGCTGCAGTTCTAAAAGCTATATTTTGTTTGAAAATTTTCTAATCCTGAATACTGAAAATTCAGTGACTATTTATAGGAAAAATCTTGAAAATTCAAAAAATGCAGTAAATTCTGGCGAGGCTCGCCAGAAATTCTGGTGGTCCTCGCCAGAAATTGGCGAGGATGCTCGCCAAAAAAATTCTGGAGGCTCCTCGCCAAAGTTCTAGGCAGGTCCCGATTTTGGTTCATCGTGGTTTTTTTGTATTTTTTATGTGTTTTCATATTTTTAATTAATTTTTGAACTAAAAAGAAAAATTAAATAATTTTATTAAGAAAAAACCTTTTAAATTCAGAGATGAGGAAGACTCCCATTTGAAGATATCTGGATAATCGAGAATTGTGTGATTCAAGGATAAAATCCAGAAAAGCCATCATCATTGAACACGCAAGCTGGTACAAAATCTCGTGCTCACAATGTCAAAGAAAATGCTTTTAAATATCTAAAAGCAGGACTCAACACGAGCTGAGTGAATCTGGACTACATAGTACTAAGCACAAACTCAGCTTTTCCTGCACAAACTCAGCTTTTCCTACACTAAGCCATAACTTAACTAATTACATAGAAAAACTGAGTTATTTTCCCTTAAATAAACTCAAATCAGCTTAATTAATTTAGAGTCTACTTAGTACTCTATTAATTTCACTATCCTAGACAATTTGCTATTTCTAAAACTATTAAGTACTGTGAAGTACTATTAGCTTGGGTTTTACACTTTATGTCGTTGTCTTTTATTAGTTGGAATTGTCAGGGTGGATTATTCAATAATATGAAGCATTGTTTCATTAATTCGTTTATAAGGAAACATTCTCTTAATTTTGTGGTACTACTTGATACAAACGTTGATTTGGTTTCGGAAGTCACACTTTGGAAATTATGGGGTCACAACTATTTTGACTCCTAATGTGTTAGCTCTAATGGCATGTCAGGGGGCTTAGCAATCTCATGGAATAAGGTACTCTTAAACGGGGTCCTTATTTATGTCATCATCTAGGTGGATTATTGTTAGATTTAATATGGTTAAAGCTACTTTAGATTTTTATGTGGTTGCAATATATGGGCCGATTGAATGGATTGAACGGAAATCAATGTGGGCTGAATTGACAGTCATTATTTCGCAACTTGAGAATGTGATAATCTGTAGTGATCTTAACGAAGTTCTTTTTGCCCATGAACAATCGAGTGGGATGAATTCCCCCACTTTGACGCACTTTTGTGACTTCGTAAATGATTGTGAGCTTCTTGATATCCCACTAGAAGGTAGAGATTACACATGGCACAATTCAAGATCATTTTCACGTATCCATAGAGTGTTAGTCTCATGTTCATTTTCATATTATTGGCCAAATTTATCGATAATAACATTGGATACATCACTTTTGGACCATATCCCAATCCTTTTTCGGAGCCAACCTTCACTTTTCTCTGGTCAAAAACCATTTCGATCGCTTAATTGTTGGTGGGGGAATGAGGAATTCCTTCCATTCTTGCAATCCAAGTGGGCAACCATATGCAGGAATCATGTGGGACGTAGCTTCCCATCTCAATTAAAGATTTTAAACAAAGCAATCTAGCCTTAGCATGAGGAAAAGTTCAAGAACCTTCACCTAAAGATTTCAACCTTGGAACAGCGGGTTTTGGAACTCACGGACAGCTCAATCCCGCATCCCCTTAACGATTAGGAATCGGTAGAATTGACTTCAGCTAAGATGGAGCTGACAAGGAACATAAATAATTTGGAAAGTGTTTAACACTAATAATCAAGGGTTAAATGGTCTTTACTTGGTGAAAATAACATGAGTTTTTTCCACATGATAGCTTTTGCAAGATTCCATAAAAATCGCATTTCATGCCTTGAATTAAATGGGTTACTCACCTACGATATCATGGTAATTTCAAGGGCCATCATCGACTTCTGTTCGAAGCTTTTTGAAGCCCCTCAGCTGATACCTTTCTCTCTTCGGAAGATTAGATTTAATCGGGTCTCGGAAATTGATAATCGTTTGTTGATAGAAAGTTTCATAGAGGAGGAAATTCGAAAAGCGGTTTGCTCTTGCCATGAGAATAAGTCACCAGGCCCGGATGGTTTCAACTTTTTTATAAGCGAGCATGGAATTTTTTAAAGCCCGATTTCATAAAGTTATTTGGCCAATTCTATGATTCGGCCTTAATCGCAAGGTTTTGACTTTATTTATTTTGAGGGTTATATTCAGAGATGAAGCCAAAAACCTTGTTCCCCACCTTTCTACTGATAAGATAAAAGTTCAAAATATGTACAGGTGTTGTCAATACCGCTTATCAAATTAGAAAAATGGTGACCACTGCAAGTATACAGTTTCGATGTAGTTTTAAACGATATTGATCCCATAGGGAAGGAACTAGTTCTAAAGACCAACTAGAGTTACGAGATAACGAAAACATGGAATTTATTTTGGAGAGGTTTGGATGATAGACGGATGAATGGATAGATGTATAAATAGATTAAAGAAGATGTAAAATATAGAAAAATTCCTATGAACAAGTTCAACAGAGAAAAACATGCAAAATCATCAAGAATATTTCGTACACTAGATAACTTCAACAAATAAGGTTCTAGACGCCCTAATATTCAATAATTCACCACAGAGTAACACATGAGATGACTTTTCTAAGTCTAGGGTAAACGAATTATGACACTTATAAGAACCTGGATAAAAATATTACTATGCTTAGTATGGGTCACTCTCACATAGCCATATTTAGCAAGTTACCACTCCAAAATTGTTGGCTCACTAAACAACATGATAATCACAGATCCAATGATTGTACTCAATCTTGTTAACCTCGAAATCACTCTTAAAGTTAACTCAAAAGCATATAACTTGATTAATATAAATGACACAAAACGAATTACTCGTTATGACACATAGACATATCATAAACTTTGAAATAGAAAGTATAAGTAGAAAACAAAGTAAAGTTGTAAGGTATGTAAGTGAAAGCTAAAGTTGATCAAACCGTATCCACTCTTTTAATGGGAGTCGTCAATTACTGCAATTCCTACGTCTACTTTGAATCCTATCTCGACTCGTACAGAACCTCCGCAAGGATGCTATTCTTTATGAATCTTGAATAAAAGAATGTTGAAGAATGAAAAATTTTATTGATAAATGCTTTGCAACTACACTCATACAACAAACGCTCGAATTTGTGTAGAAATATAGTGATCGAAATAGGAATCGAATCACTTATACATTTCGCTAAGACTTTGAACGTAGAAAAATCTAGATATTACACTCTCTATCTATACACGAACACTATCATTCAATGCCTTCTAATCATGCCATAACCATGCACCACAAAATTGTTGAGTTTTGAACCTTATTTATAGAGTGTGAAGGGTTGCGTCTATCCAAAAGAAGAGTCATGTCCATTGGTGAAGAGTTACATCACTTCATTTTGATTAGATGCAAAGATTCATTCTCATCTACAATGGAAAGGAACCTTTTCATGATTGGTTAACTTCTAAAAGGTGTCTTTTCTGTTGGTGGTTGATAGCGGTTGATCATTCTTATCTGGCGATTGAAAGAAGAAAAGAGTTTACCAAAAAGCCATCAAGGTCATGACCGTGAATGTATGTCACAACCGTGAATACTTGGTCGGCAACTTTCTGTTGCGAATGTTAACAAGTCTCAACCGCGATATATGTGTCACGATCGTGACATGCCTTTTTCACATGATTCCTCTTTGTGATTTCTACCGATCTTTGACATCTTCGATCTTTTGCCAATTCCTTAAGTTCCACGCATCTTTTTGCACCTTTTTCACTCTTTTTCTATAGAATTCCACTTTTGTTCATTTTACTTCCAAGATTTACCTAGTACTTGCATTTGCATAAAAAACAACTACATACCACGTGAAATCTTTTATATGAAGTATAAAATGACTTAAACCATAGTGTTTAATGATTGAAAATATCATGATTATAAGTGTAATTATACACTTATCAGGCCTAACTTCCACCATCGATCAAATCATCCTACACGGTTCTTATTCCAAAAGTTCCGGGTTCGTGCGCAATCCAAAATTTCGAACCTATTCCTTTAATCCATGGAGTATATAAGGTGGTTGCCAAGCTTCTCTCAACCCATCTAAAGATGATATTACCTTCTTTAATTTTCGGGAACCAATTTTAGTACGTTCTAGATCGAAACATTCATGAATGCACCTTTTTTGCTTCCGAGGTAATAAACTCAGTCCACCTTAGCCGAAGGGGCTTTTTTATTTTCAAGCTTGACTTCTATAAGGCGTTCGACACCATCTCTTAGCAATATATTGATGTGGATTTAATTAAAATGGGATTTTGTCATAAATGGATTTCATGGCTTCGAGGATGTCTTTTCAATTCTACAACTTCTATTTTATTAAACGGTAGCCCAAGCACACCTATCCATATTCATAGGGGAGTGAAACAAGGTGATCCCCTATTGCCTTTTATTTTTGTTCTTGCGGCAGAAGGACTCAAGCAACTCTTTGACACGAGTATTCGAGAAGGATTGATTCCAGGTTTCAAATTAGAGGAGGGATCCCCCAACGTATCGTTGCTCCAATTTGCGGATGACATTTATGCTTTTTACCGGTGAGCGTTAATCTCATTAAACCATTCATTCTGATTCTTAGATGCTTTGAAATGATCTCAGGTCTCAAGATAAACTTTCACAAGAGTTTGATTATTGGAATTAATACCGATGAAGCATCCGTGAATCTATGTGCATCGTAAATGGGCTGCAAAGTAGAAAATTTTCCTGTATCCTACTTTAGATCTCCTCTTCTCTATAAGTAATTAAACGTCGGTAATTGGGATATGTTGGCAAGAAAATTTCAAACCCCGTCTTACCACTTAGAAAGGGAAGAGCCTATGTTATATGGGGAAAGAAGTCTTGATTAAATCGGTACTCTCATCAATTCCGATCTACATGCTTTCACTCTATAAACTTTCAATAGCGGTAGAGAATAAGTTGGTGAGTATTATGCTTAATTTTCTTTAGAGGAGAGATTCGACTAGTAGAGGTTTATGCAAGGTGAGTTGGGACACAATCAATCTACCAAAGCACTTAGGTGGCTTATCTATTCGGGATTTTAAATTGATGAATTGTAATCTCCTCTTAAAGTGGATTTAGCACCTTCGAAATGGGGATAATTCATCTTTTGGGCATATTTTTGTGTAAATAGGCATGGCCTTGCTTCGTGGTGAGATTTATTGAATTACGACGCATCGAAACTCTCTCCAATTTGGAGAAATATATTATGGGGCTGCTGTTGGCAGCATTGTTTTTGGGACATTTTCATAAAAAACATTGCTATTCGGATTGGGAATCGTTGCTCGGGGGTAAGTTTTGGCTTGATAATTGGACTTTGAGATGACACCTAAAGGACATTTTCAATGATTTATGGTAGTTGTGTGGAAGAAAGGAGGGCTTGGTTCAGCTGGTCTGTCTTGAACTATTTGATAGTTTGGTACAAGGGAGACCGCTTTGGTCTCGTCGACTTCGGGTTGCCGAATTGGAGAGCTACTATAAGTTAAAAGACTTAATTCTAGAAACAGTCATGTCTATCTTCTCCTGTTCGAACTCAGCTTCTTCAACTTCGGCATTAATTATTCTTTCTTTTCTAGAGAACGATGACCTTACTCTTTGGAATATTGGACCGAACAAACGTTATTCTACAGCATCTTTTTGCAATGGTTTTTACGAGGATGTTTCTTGGACATCCCCAAGAGTATCTTTCGACTTGGTTTGGAAAACTTGTATGTCTCCATAGATTCGATTCTTTGGATGGCTCGTGCTTCATAGAAGAATCTCTACCAAAGAATTCCTTATGTCGAGAGGATGCGTATCTATTTCAGATGCAACTTGCCCCAACTGCTCAGCCTCGGAATCGATTGATCATGTGCTCCTTTTTTGCAAGGATAGCTAGTCCATTTGGTGCTCAACATTCAAATGGTTTGGGATTTCGACTCAAATTCCAGGCAGCCCCTACGAGTTTCTTCTGCTTTGGAGATCATTCTTCCTTTCCGGTACCAAAAGAGAGTTGGCGACGGCTTTATGGTTCTCCATTGTTTGGAATATATGGAAAAGAATGAACAAACTCATATCTGAGGGGGTCATTGATCGTGAAGACTTGCTTACTTTGAATATCGTCAAGTGTTGGTTCTTCTTCAAGATTAGAAACAAAAATTTCACTATTGTTGCTTCAGATTTTCTAGTAGACTCCAATTTTCTTTGCTTGTAAGTTGTGTATGAATCTTGTATTATTTTGGGCTAATCACTTTGTGATTTGCTCTTTTTTATGAAATGATGAATGAATGTTTTGTAGGCAAGCGAACGCATCAACCTAGTTGGGACGTTCGCCCCAAAATTTTCACCAATTTCAATCTTTTTCCGATGGGGGAACACATTGTTCCTCCGGAGACTTTTCAAAAGAAACTAAAATATATTATAATAATTATCATTAGTTCATGTGTAATTGTAACAATAATTAATATTTGAATAACAAAATTTTAATTAAATGAATTTAGGTATTATAACAATTTTTATTATTAATGACATTGAAATTGTTTTATTAATTATTTTATATGGGTAGTTTTGAATAATATTTTCTGTAATGATTGATTTGTATTAATAATTTATTTTTATTTTTATAATTATTGGTTTTTACTATCATTTTAATAATTAATATGTTATTATTAAGTTCAATTAAGTTTAGGTTCATTAAGTTCAGTTACGTTAAATTCAGTGCAGTTCAGTTCAGGTCCATTAAATTCAGTTCAGTAGTTCAATTAAGTTAAATTAAGTTAGATTCAGTTCAGATTTCAGAAATTGAGGAGAACAAGATATGATAGGTTTTTTAATTCTTTTCTCTTACTCCCTCCGTCTACTAAATATTGTCGTTTTAACCAATTCATGGTTTTTAACATAACAATAAATTAAATGAGATGATTTACTAAATTATCGTTTCATAAATGTCATACTCTGTTTTCAAAACTTCATTAATATATTTAAATTTTGTTTCATATGATCTTCTCATTTTGTTATTGGAGATTAAAATATGTTTATCTTGAAAGTTGAACAAATTAATAGGGGTAGGAAAGGAAAACTAAGAGTAAAAATATATTAGAAATACAAAATGATAATAAAAAAGACATCAAGATCCATCTATAATGATAATATTTAATAGACGGAGGAAGAATTATTTGCTTACATCAAAAGTCCGTCAAAAAAAATATATTAAATAAGTAAATACTAATATAAATTAAAGGACATAAAACACGTTTTCACCTTACGTAATTCAGAATCCCTAATTTTGGTCTCTCGTACCCTTCAACCCTCACCGTCGAATGAAGACCATACCGTGTGTCTGCCTTCTACAATTCTGTTCCGGTAACTCTTTTTTCCAATCGACTGATATTTTCAGTTTGCAATTGATTGATTTTTATAGTTCTTTTCTCCCCCGAAACTTATTTGTTTGTCTTATTGTTGTGATTGCTCGCGAGCTTGATGTTTTCGTTACGCTAATGATTTTGATATGTATAGTGAATGACGCTCAAGTTTGAGAATCAATTTTCAATTTTCATTTGGTATGTTTTTTTATAGGTGGATTTGACATAATACGTATATCTTCAAGATAAGCACTCTTCAACAATTGTTTTACCTTCTTTCTTTTATAATGCTCTTGAAGAATGGAAATCAACAACTAAATAACAAAAGAATAAATTACGAATACTGACAATTAAAACACAACTATTGAATAATAGCGGAAGAGCAACCTCACTAGAGTAGAGTTTTGCATTTACCTTACTGACAGCACTGGTTTTCTTGTTGAAGCCTTAAATATATAGGTCTTTGCACATGTGTAATAGATGGGAAGCTCGCATGGGCTAATTTTGAGGTAAAAAAGTATTTTACCTTTCCAATACTAAACTCCAATTTTCTATTTTCACTAGTGTCTGTGTTTATTTGACATGTATACTCAGGACTATTTGACACCGAGATTGAAGCTGCAAGGTATGTTTAATTAGTTTATTCTTATCAGTCTTGTTTCTTGTTGTTTGTTTTTGGGTCTGTAATCTATAATTGTGTTATTCTGTCTGCTTCTTGAAGGGCATATGTAGTTTACAATTAAATGTAACTACGAGGTCGTGACCTATGGTTAGAACACATCCGATGAAAAATGAAAATGACATCGAAATCCTTCACAAGCTTGTTGTGCTTCTTTGATGTATCACTGTGTACATGGAATTGTTGTCTATTGTATTGAGTGTTCTCTTGAATGCTGGATTGATGTAAACGTCGAGTAGTTTCATAGCCATCTAATGTGATCAAGTTCAAATTTTTATTTTAGTTTTTAAGAGGGATGGAAATTCAGTTAGTTTGGCGATTTATATGCTTTAAGACATGGTTGATAGTTCTTTCATGAATTAGGAGCATATGACAGAAATTCATATTTTATTGTCTCTTCTATTAATTATTGTGTTTTAAGAGTTTTGTGGAATGATTCTATAAATTTGAGATCCCTTCAATCCAAAATATGTAGTGAAGTTCTTACAAATATTTAATTATAACAAGTTAACAATCTAACTATAGATAGATGGTGACAACTGATGACAGAAAAATTGTAATTGATATGCATGTGTGACAATGAACGACAGTCACAAATAATTATTTGTGATGATTAATTAAAGTTGTCATATAGTTTTAGTTTTAATTGCTATATAATATGTGACAACTTGCTCTATTTGTGACAAGTAACTCTTTTTGTTGTTACAACAAAAGTTGTAACAAATGAATTAATGTGACAAGAAAGTGATTGTTACAACAATGATATTTTTTGTGACAACGTTTTATTGTTACATTTATCAAAAACTTTTTTAGATGGACTTTTATGTGACCACCACTGTGACAACCTTATTTGGTCGGGTCATTGCTTGCGAGAAGAATAGTTATTTACAAAAGAAATTGACATGAAGAAATGATGGTATATTGAGAAAAAACAGTTGTAAATACAACATGACCATCGAATGCAATTTTGGCATTACCGAATATTTAGGGAAGAACGTCTGTGAATGCAACATGATCATTGGGTGCCATTTCGACATACTCGAATATTTAGGAAAGGAACGATATGGTGAATACAGCGTGATCATCGACAAACTTTAGCTACGAGGACTTTGTATTTTGAAGGAAATTAGTTTCGAGATTTTGAGAGCTACATTTTAGCTTGATAAACTTTAGGTTATTTGGGGATAACCGAGTTTGAGAGTGAATGGATCCTACAAGAACTCTCGAATGGATTTCATGCATCATGAATGGGTTGATGTTAATGATTTATGTAATGCTATGCAGATGGCTGCAAGCATACGTTGTTAGTTTCATACAGAAAATAAGTTTGCTGTAAAGAAATAAAACGGTTAGTAGGCGTATGAATGGCGCACTCCCTTCCAACCTATAATCTCCACGCGGTGAGTTCCTCCCCTAATGTAGTTTTTCTCGGTTTATCTTTCCTTTCGATAACCGAGGCATCTCTCGATGTAAAATTTTAGTTTGGTAAGGACCTATAAATTTCTAAGCTTAAATCACTAAACACGCTTGGTTTAGAAGAAGGTACCCATGGTTGTTATATGCTCAAGCTTTAGAAGGATACCATCTTGTTCTACAGACCGAGAGTGACACCCAAACTTCATGGCCCTAACGTATAGAAATACCTAGGCGACATGTAAGCGGGGCAATCAGGTATCCTACTTGGTGTTCAAATGCAAATTCAATGCAATTCTGTTTTTGAAAATATTACAGCTACATATCTTTGAAATCATTGTAAATCGTATAAAGAATGAAATTTTGAATTGCGTTAATTCATTAACTTGCCTTTCAAGTCATCTTTATTTAGAAATAAAATAACTTAAAATTTAATCCCCATTGGACCGCTGTCGGGAAATGGTTTGGTGTTTGCAAATTGATTAGGGGAATTTTGAGAGAATTTTTTACAAAGACAAATGTAGAGTCGAGACATGATAACCTCGATCACGAACAACGTGGGTATATACTACCAATGGGTTGTGCCGGGTTGGAAAGGTATCCTTAAAGTGAATAGGTACCAAGCTCATTCCTCACCAGACAAATTGCCAACTCACGATCCAAATTGTCGTAGGCTATCACAGATCAACGACATTTCATAGGCTTCTACCAGTTAATACTGTAAACTCAATTTTATGTCAAATTGTCACCCATATTGGCTCTTTCTAGGAATTAAAGTATAGCTCTTAAGAATAGGATCTTGGTTATACTTCGAAAACATAGATTTTGAAGGTTTCGGCGAGATGATTACTCATCACTCAATTCAAAATAAAAATTCATTCTTCTTACATTAGATTTTAATCTTTTAATCCTATTGATGGAAAACGTAAATCAGAAATGAATTTGGTACTGACATTTTTTATATGCACAGGACCGAAGAACACCACATCGAATACCGAATCGGATTTATCTCGCAGTTTGTCGGAGTATGGATGTGTATCGACAATTTCTGCCGCGACAAAAATCGATAAGGATAGATTTGCGATGTTTTCGTCACGAGATGAAAATTCGGGAGAGAGAATGAAATGATAATGGGAATGAATAAAAAATGAATTCAAATCTGTTGAATATACAAGTACGCATTTAATATAAATATGAAATGAATTTGATTAATTACCATTAAATCCTTAAATTCTTGATTATTTATCATTAATTCATTAAGTTCTACAACTTTTCAATTTAGTCCATATAACTAAATTGGATCGGATACTTTGACCCGCTCACGGGCTGACCGGGTATTTCTAACACCTATATCTATAATCATTAATCCCTAGTTTTATGCTCAGACAATTAAATATAAAGACAAATAAATAAAAGGTGGATAAGTAAATGCGAGTTAATAAAAGCGAAATAAATTAAATTGATAGAACATGATTGGAGATTTTGTTTATATTTTTGGATTGCTTATACACAGCCCGGATTAAATGATGCTTAGACGAAGTTATGTAGTAATTGGAAGTCCGACAACGCTTTTAACAACCGCTGAGAAACAACAATTATTCAATTTTTGAAGAAACGACTACTATTCACATCAAGGATTTGAACATTTGGAATATTTAAAAATTATCTTTGAATTTCTTGAAGAACCTATGAAGGGAGAATCTATCTCGATTTTGAACGGCCTAATAATCTCTTGAAGATTACTCAAGCATGAGAACGAAACTTTAATTTGAGATCGGCCTTGTAACCTCTTGAAGACTACTTTGATATAAGAATGAAACTTTGATTTTAGATTTTCTAAGGTAGACTTGTTAGAAAATTCGAATTTTGAGTGAAGATCGACAAACAAATATTTTAATGTGTTTTTGAGAAAAGCTAAAGAAAAACTTGAATTTTATCTTTAAAAGATCTTGGAAAGGATTAGAATTTGTTTCTTCAAATTCGAACAAATTTTAGAGAGAATGAAATATGGGAAATGAAAATTGAATTGAATTGAATCGAATGAAATCGTAAATATTTTAAGAAAACAATTTCTTTATTTTTGAGGGGGTGTCAATAAAGAATGGGGTGTCAATAAAGAAAAAGCGACTCCCCAAATAAGGGTCAGTTTGGTGGCCAACCCGTGGCCACTAGCTTGGTGGCAGAATGAAAGTACGAAACCAGTTTTGGAGAGAAATTTTCGAGAAAGAATTCAGAAAAGTTCTTGAAACGTGCGTAATACACCCTAGAAAATGCTTTTGTATAAATTGGCGATTTAGGGAAAGTCCAAAAAATGATAAGATCGGGGCTTGTGAGAGAATTTTTCGAAATGTTTTTGGAAAGGGCTTGAAATAAAAATAAATCATTTGGGCCAGTTTCGTACTTTCTTAAAATGATTGAGAAAAACACAAATGGAGTTAAAAAAATATTCCAAAAATACATGGAAAATCTAAAATGTGGAAATATGATCTTTGTAGGAGAAACTTTCGTAAAATATTTCCCGATATTGCTGAAACTACGAAAATGCCACAAAATGTCTTGTGAAGATGGAATTTGAATATTCCAAGATTTAGACATTGAAAAAAAAAAGAATTTCATCGTCGGTTGTCTTAAGCACGTCATCATACTGTGATTAACAAAAACATGTCATATTTCATCATATGACCAGACAAACCGTGCTCACTATAAGTTATGCTACGATACTAGACATCATATATAAATCATATTACTTGACCATTAAATTAAATCTCTCGCATAAGTGGCGAGTAAAGATATACTAGAAAATGTATATGTATGTAAACTTTTAAAATTTAGAGTTTCTTTTATATAAATACAAGATTTGTAACTTAAACTTTAGACCAATACTAAAATTAATTTTAAAAAACCCATAAAACATGTTTGGGCGAGATAATTACTCATCACTCAGTTCAAAATAAAAGTTCATTCTTCTTAAATTAGATTTTTATCTTTTAATCCTATATCTATAATCATTTATGCTTATACAATTAAAAATAAAGACAAATAAATAAAAGGCGGATAAGTAAGTGCTAGTAAATAAAAGCGAAATAAATTAAATTGATAGAACATGATCAGAGATTTTGCTTATATTTTTGGGTTGCTTATACATCCTGGATAGATAATTGATGTTCAGACGAAGTTATGTCGTACTTGGAAGTCCGGCAAAGCTTTTAACATCCGTTGAGAAACAACAATTATTCAAATCAGACCTTAGATTAAACAACTACTATTCAAAACAAGGATTTGAATATTTGGAATCTTCAAAAATTCTCTAAAAAATTTCTTGAAGAACCGATGAAGGGAGAATCTATCTCGATTTGAACGGCCTAATAATCTCTTGAAGATTACTTTAGCATGAGAACGGAAATTTGATTTGAGATCGGCCTAATAACCTCTTGAAGACTACTTCGACGTAAGAATGAAACTTGGATGTGAGATTTTCTCAGGCAGATTCCTTAGAAAATTCGAATTTTGAACAAAGATTGACGAACGAATATTTTAATGTATTTTTTGGAAAAGCTAAAGAAAAACTTGATTTTGATCTTTAAAAGATCTTGGAAAGGGTTAGAATTTATTTGTAACAAATTTTAGAGAGATAGAGACAATTTTTTTGAATTGAATTGATTGAAATTGTTGAAAACTTGATTTGGAAATGAAATTTCCTACTCCTATATATAAAAAATGATTTATAGCATCAATCAATATTGATTTTTGCGTCATAAATTCTTATAGGAAAAACGTTTCTTTAGGCGAATGAGGTGTCATTAAAGAAAAAGCGACTCCCCCAATAGGGGTCGGTGGTGGCCAAACCGTGGCCACTAGCTTGGTGGCACAATCGGTATTCAAAAAAAAAATTGTGAAAGAAATTTTCGAGAAAGAATTCAGAAAAGTTCATGAAACGTGCGGAAAACACCTAGAATACGCTTTTCGTATAAATTCGCGATTTAGGGAAAATTCGAAAAATGATAAGATCAAAGCTTGTGAAAGAATTTTTCGAATTAAAAAGATTTTGAGAAGGTTTTGGAATTGTAAAAAATAGATCACTGGGCCCTGTTTCGTACTTTCTTAAAATGATCGAGAAAAACACAATTGATGTTAAAAAAATTCCAAAAATAGATGGAAAATTTGAAATGTGGAAAGATGATCTTTGTAGGAGAAATTTTAGTAAAATATTTCTGGATAATGCTGAAATTACGAAAATGCCCTAAAGTGTATTGTGAAGATGGAATTTGAAATTTTCAAGTTTTAGACTTCGCAAAAAAATAATTTCATCATCAGTTGTCTTAAGCACATCATCGTACATGTGACCTAACAAAAACATGTCACAATTCATCCTAGGATTGAATAGACCGTGCTCACTATAAGTTATGCTAAGATACTAGATATTATATATAAATCATATTACTTTACCATTAAATTAAATCCTTCAAATAAGTTGCCAGTAAAGATATACCAATAAATATATATACAAGTAAAGATATACCAAAAATATATATACATGTAAACTTTTAAAATTTAGAGTTTCATTTATTACTTTAGACCAATACTAAAATTAATTTTAAAAAACCAATAAAACATGAAATTATTATAGTGCCTACATGATACTACTAGGTAATGCTCTTGTCATGTTTAACTATTTGATAGTGCTCATTTCACAATTATCTATCAAGAAACTACATTATTATTTCTAGAGTTGTCATTTTTTACTTCCTATCATGTCCCTATCATGTTGTTATCTGATTTTGTTTTGTTTGATTTTCAAATTCATTTTCCTACCATGTTACTACCATATAATGCTCCTATTATGTTTAACTACTGGATAGTGTTCCTTTCATCAATTTTCTAATAGAAAACTACAGTAATATTTCCAGAGTTGTCATTTTTTACTTCCTACTATGTTCCTACTATGTTCCTACCATATGGTTATTTGCTTCTGTTTTATTTTTTTTCAAGCTCATTTTCTTACCATAGTCCTACCAGATAATGCTTCTGTCATGTTTAACTACTGAATAGTGCTCCTTTCATCGGTTATCTATTAGAAAAGTACAATAATATTTCTAGAGTTGTCATTTTTTACTTCCTACCATGTTCCTACCATGTTATTATCTGATTTTGTTTTATTTGATTTTGAAGTTCATTTTTCTACCATGTTCCTACCATGTTCTTACCAGGTACTGCTCTTGTCATGTTTAACTACTGGATAGTGATCATTTCATCAGTTATATATCAGCTACAATAATATTTTCAGAGTTGTCATTTTTTACTTCCTACCATGTTCTTACCACGTTCCTACCATATATCAAACAGTTGAAAAAAAATTATCAAAAAAGTATATCACAATGGATATCGTTTCAAAGATAAAAATAAGACGAATAAAAAACTCTGAGCGGCATGTCCAAAAAATGAACGGATTAAAAGATAATGACAAAATAAGAGGAGAAAATAAAAAAATGTATGACATCATCTGTGCTATCGTGGAGGATAACAATATAACTTGGAACGTATAAAATGTGAGTTTGAAACTTATTTGGTAAAAGAAAGTAATGTAACAAAACTTTAATATGTATAAATACTTATTCATTTATAAAATTTACACATTTATTTGGAGCAGAATTTTCTTGCTGAACGGGAATGAAATGAAAAATATATGTTAGATTGCTTGCTAAACTTAACGGCTTTGTAAGCGCATGAGAAACACTTCCCAACCGCAGTTTCCTTGAATAGATTTGACGGTCTAGTCACATTGGTCATTCCTTCTGCAGTCGATCCAAATCCCATTTTACCTTTTTTTTTTGTTACAGATCTCTTCTTCTCTAATCTAAACCCCATTCAATCCATCAACCCTAGAAACCTCCAATTTTCTGATTGGAATTTGAATTTCTCCGAATCAAGCCTCGCTGTTTCTTACTGAGTTCTGAAACGGATCTCCTGTTATCGTGTTGTTATACGTTGCTAGATCCGTCTCTGTTATTCAGCTCTGAGCATTTTGTACAGTATTCCTTCATTTGGAGAAGTTGTGTTCAATATGAGCTTAGATCTTTGTCCGGTTCTAATGTAGTATGGATGCTGGGTTGAACTACCTCATGCTCTTTTGGAGAATTGAAGGAACCTGATTGCTGCACAAGCTAGCTACGAGATTTGTGTATTAGGTTTGGTTACACTTTCAGTTCGTTTTGATCAATCGGTGTTTTGCGGAATGATGTTTTGGAGGGACCGAGAGAGAGACAACAAGGAATTAAATGGCGGTCCACCTTGTGGGCAGGTTCGAGTTCTTGTTGTTGGCGATTCAGGTATTTTGCTTTTTGGAGTTCTCGTTAATGCTGCTGCATAAGCGTATGTTTTTTGGCATTTTAATTGGAATGTCGCTCTTTTTTCTTCTTGAATTTGTTATGGTGAATTTTGTTAAAAGAGCCTATAAGAAGGTTTCTCTTTTACATATTAGGTATGTGGATAGATTTGATTTTCTTAGGGGCTTTTAGGTAGAGACTTCAGAGTATTGCTCCTTAGTTTCAGAACTCAATAGTGCATACTGCGTATGCTTTATGTTGAACAAATATGTTCATTGGCCTTTGGATTAGACAACTTTTAACGTTACCTTTGGGTGTATGAGGTTGTTAAAGGGCACCATTTGACACTTTGTGCTTCAGAATCCTTTGTGTTGTGATCGTGTATAAAGCTTTGTTGAATATCATAATATCAAATGCTAAAATATGGAACACAAGTCAGTTACTGATTGATGGAAACAAAATTGAATACAATTCATGTGTTTTTGTTTGTTGCATCTTCCAGTTTTCGTTTGAGTTATTTTCTTTTTTCCTTGAATCCTTTACCTTCATGCTTATGAAATGAGGTTGGTTTTTTAATTTAACATTCTTCAGGGGTTGGGAAAACTTCTCTTGTTCATCTGATGGTCAAAGGTTCTGCCATAGCTCGCCCTCCTCAGACAATTGGATGTACTGTTGGTGTGAAGGTAAGATTCAACTTTCTTTGTTACACAAGTTATAACACTGAGGAAATGTATAAGAGTTCAGGTCAACAACTTACTCTTATTTTGTTCAGCATATTACTTATAGTAGTTCCAGTAGCTCCTCAAGCAGCCTCAAAGGCGATTCTGAGAGAGACTTCTTTGTTGAACTCTGGGATGTGTCAGGACATGAGCGTTATAAAGATTGCCGTTCCCTTTTTTACACTCAGATAAATGGTAAGTGACAGTTTACTTGGTATCCAGCACTATAAGTTTTCTTGATTTTTTTTGAGATTTACGATTTCGTCAAATTGTCCATCCTTTGTTGTGTGAGTGAGTATGTCTTTTTGTTCTTTCCAGTTAGATTTTATTATACTGAAATGTTTTCTACACACATCCTGTGTCATTTGTGCTAGTAGCTTGTCAAAATATATTTCGTTAACACTAGAGTGACTAAAATTGATGTACTTTGGCATATAAGAGCGTGGATCATTCCAAAATAAGTTTTCCGTTTGTGTGACTGAATTTTAGAAAAATCATTTTTTCTGTGACCATTTGGAGTACTATCTGCTGAGTGTCTAAATAGGAAGTTAGTTAAAGCCATCTATGTTGCATGGGAACTCCTAGAAACTAATGCATCCGCACTTTGTTTTGTTCCAGAAACCAATACAAGATGCTTTCGTGCCCTTTTTGTTAATAATAAAAGTTAGAAACAAGTTTTGTATGAATTAAGAAACCATTTCCAGAAAATAATCTCCTAGTTTTCTTACCACCACTCTTCTAAATTAAAATTTTCTTTCCCAATTATACTCTCAATCAACAATTTGCAACCTTTTCGCGCTTTCTTGCAGTTTGCAATCATGCGTCTTGTAATTATTGTGTTACTAATTTTAGATTTTAAAAAGAACAAATTCATAAGAGAACATATTTATTAATATATCCTTCTATATTAGTTATTTACATGTTCCCACAAACTTTGTTTCCTATATATTTTTATAACTGGTGTTTCCTTGTGTCCAACTCCGTGCTACATTGGAAGCCGTACACAAACTACCACAAGTTATGTTTTGTATTTTTATTTTTTTTATATGCTATAGTTATTTTCTCATGTCAAGTTCGTATATATAACTTTTATCCTCCAATAGTTTGGCACTTATTTCTCTTATTTATGAACTGTTGTTGAGCTTCACATCTCAAGCGATTTGCATCTTGCAAGAATTGCCATCTGAACCTATTATTTACAGTTCCGTCTTACCTCTTTCTAGGAATTATTTTTGTCCATGATCTCTCTCAGAGAAGGACGAAAACAAGTTTGCAGAAATGGGCATCAGATATTGCTGCAACTGGGACATTTTCAGCTCCTCTTGGTTCTGCTGGTCCAGGTGGTATTCCTGTCCCGTATATTGTTATTGGAAACAAAGCTGATATTGCTGCAAAAGAAGGTACAAGAGGAAGTAGTGGCAATCTTGTTGATGTAGCTCGTCAATGGGTTGAGAAGCAGGGTTTCCTTCCATCTAGTGAGGAACTTCCGCTGACTGAGAGTTTTCCTGGAAGTGGAGGTCTCATTGCAGTAAGCATTTTAACTTTATTGCATTTGCTGGTTTGATTTTGTTCATAGTATTTTTTAATAATAACTGCTGCAGAGTATATTTGTTTGTAAGTGAATATCTGGATTTTGAACTTGCATTATCTACATGCCAGCCCAACTTAATTTCCTGGAAGGATTTCCTTTTTTTTTTTTTCAAATTGAGGTAGAGTCGGTCTTCTTTGATAGATAGGTATGCAATGCAAGAGTTTTCTGTTTTGATCTTTTTTCTTTGATTTCAATATTTTATGGCTATGGCCTATGTGAGGTGCTAGGACTAGGATAGGACCATTTTTACTACTCCAGCCCACTTCATCTCTTTAGCCAGTCATTTATAACTCGTCCTTCAATATCTAAGTTTACGAGTCAAACCATTGACGAAATAATTATAGTATAGAGAAAAAACAGAGGATTTGCAAACAAAGCTGACTGATTTGTGCATTTGTTACTCAATATGTTGCCGTCAAGTGTTCTATAAAAGTATAACTGTCTTTTCCCATGTTCCTTCTGTATGGTTGTCTATGCATTTGTTGGTGTGTTGCAAGAGTGTAAATTGCTTTCAGCGCCTTTTCTGACGTATTCATTTATCCATTCTGCATTAGCCTTAGCTGTGAGGTTGGATATGTAGGTAGCATTAGATTTTATGTTACATTTTTTCCTCTTCTTTTTTCAATATGGTTTTGGGAAATTTGCAATAAGTGATGTTTTGTACTTGTCATTCATGTTATTGCTCATAGGCTCTGGCTGTTATAGGTTTCAAAGTAATACATCTTACTATGGTGTAAGCTCAATATAGTATTTCTATTTCTTATGTGTGCAAAAACCAGCCTCCTAAATTTATTAATAATTATTTTAATCATCATCAGTTTCATTAGATGTCACCTGTATAATCTGGTTGACATTATGAAGTTATGAGTAACCACTATCATGTACTCCCTTCATTTCAAAATAACTGTCACTTTTAGGTGGTTTGTCAATGCCAAGACGACATTATTTAAAGCAAATAAAATACTTATTTACCCCTATGATTTTTGTTAATTTGAAAGTTGATTGGATATTTTATTCCTTTTGTCATTTCCAATGTGCATTAAATAAGGGTAAAATGGATAAATTTTTTAAAAATGTGCATTGAAATCCTAAAGCGATAGTTATTTTAAAATTTTTCTAAAAGCCTAAAGCGGCAGATATATTGAAATGGAGGGAGTATGTGTTAGGTAAATCGTAGTGAAATTTTTGTGTTGGAGATTAAAGTTGCAGTTCATCGTATCGTAGTTAAGGCGCCGCACCTTGAGCCTAGGCTCGCCTGAGGCACGCCTTTTAACTACTATGGTTCATCGTATTAAGTATATAGCTGGGGTGAAATATTAGTGGAGCAATTAAGTTTTAATATGATTATTTATGCTCTTTGCTAAAATACCATTTTAGGCATCATGGTATCTGGCACGAAGGACTTGGTGATGTAAGCCATGTTTTAATAGTAGATAATAGTCTGAATTTACATACTTCGGCGTAAACAATATGGTCATTTATGGCTCATTGATTTTTGAGATGGAAATTCAGATTGGAAATATATGCTATTCATAGACAAAGCTTTGTTCAATTATTAGTTTGCTTGTTGTGCTAGTAATCATATGAAAGCCACTCTTACCGTTGCACTCCTCCATTGGACCATAGACATTAAAATTGTAACAACAAACTCCTCTTAACTTTAATTGGTTTCTATGCATTCCCCTTTGAACTTGATCCCATTGAGTTGGATTGCTGGACCTAATTGTATAATCCAAATATTGAAATATAATTAGAATGATTCTAGAAATGCTGCTGCAGAGTCACTACTTACAGAATAATGGCTTCCTGTAAACTGCATTTTTTTATGTTAATAAGATGTGTTCATTGGTTAATTGTCATGTGGTTATTAAATATAATTCAAAAACTTGATGAGCCATGATTTAATTGAGCTGTTCATAAACTTACGTTAGTTTGCCCTATTATTTAACTGGCTGTGGAATTAAGAACAGAAAACTTCATATATCTATTGACAAATTGTAGAGTTGAGGTTATCTGAGAGAACCCAAGTATGGACAATATTTTAAAGATGAAATTAAAATCTGATATTTTTATCCACTTGGCTTTTTTGCTTAAATAGGAATGCAGCCCTTACCTAATGCCAAGAGATAGATTGTTATTTGAAAAGAAGTCCATTGTTAACACAACAAATCAGAACTGTATAATAAAGTCAAATTGAAACCCATCTGACGCTGTCTTGGAGGAATGATGTTACAGGTTCATAGTAGAAAGGATTCATCCGTATTCCTTGTTTTGAATATGTTAGGTATCAAGGGTAGCAGCTTATGTGGCAGTTTGTGAGGTTGTTAGGCAAGTTGTTAGGTTAGGAAATTATTAGACATTCAGTATAAATGCATATGCAATGTATTGAATAAGGAAATAATGAATATACTGAACATTCTCACTCTCTCTCTCTTCTATCTTTCTCTCTAAAAGTCTAAACTCTCTCTCTCTTTTCTGATCTAAACTTTCACTCTCTTATTCTAAACCTTTTTCAAACTCCACATAAGCTGATACCCTTGATACCTGACAGAATTCCTCAATGGCTATTCCTTCCAACCAAAATAACCTTTTGCATGGATGTCTCCTATTATGTGGTTCTTCTCATTTGAAGAAGAGCTATTTGACCCTCTTTTTATCCATTGTAACTCTATTCAAATGCATTGCGCACTTAGTGCAAAATTTTATTTTGAAGTTGCAGGGTTTTCAAAATCTGTATGTATCAGTGGTGCCAGTGGTTTATTTGAAGTTGTAGGGTTTTCAAAATCTGTATGTATCAGTGGTGCCAGTGGTTTATTTAAAGTTGTAGAGTTTTCAAAATCTGTATCCATTTCAACTCTATTCAAATGCATTGCCACTGTATGTGCCAGTGGTTTCAAAATCTGTCCATGTATAGTGAGTGAGTGAGGCAGTTCTCTTCATGCTTGATGAACCTTAGTTGTTGATGACTTCATGGTGGAATTAAGCAAATCCAATGATTTCTTTTTTAGCATTATTGATGTCATATAAACGAAAGGTCACAACTGTTCTTACATGATGCATCGGCTGATTAAAACAATGTAAATTTAGTTTTTTAAAATAGGAAGCATATTGCATCCTTCCTGGTGTGCTGTTCTTATGTAGGACCTTTTTGACTGTGTGAGCAATCCTTATCAATGTTCTAGAGTGAAATAAAGTGTACATTTTTGTAACCAAGCTATTATGGCTCATCAGCTACGTCGTCTTGATAAGCTACATAGCCATAAAGGCTTCCATTTTCCCGCATCAAACGGCTATGATAATCTGTTATAGGGCCTCAATTTCGGCTCCTAAATTTTGATTGTGAATAGGAAGCTGGTTTATTGGCTTTTCTATGCTTGTGTCCTATCTTGATTAGTGTCAAGTTTCTCTATGATGAAACTATATCTGAAAAACAAGTGAAATTCCTTTCCAAATAGCAGACAACAGCTAGTTGTAAGAGATAGATTATTATGTAAAAACAAGCAATTACTATCTGAACTTGTAACTAAAATGTACATTCATATTTGAACTTACCTAATCTGCTTCTAGACTTTGTTGTTTCTTCTTTTTGTGAAGTTTGAATTGCTACCACTCTGATAGAAATTCTAGAAACCTATGGCTTTTTCATTGCAACATTGTAAATATTTGGCACTTCTTTCTTCTCTCTGATATCCTTGTTTTTATTATACATATTGGAATGGCTTTCGAAGAGTTTGAGAAAGAAAAATTACTAATTCCATTGTGATGGTCACAACACTTACTTTAGCTTGATATGTTTGATTAATTAGTGGTCAACATACTTGAGAATCACTTGGCATGAATTTGACTACAAGCAGAAAAGTTATTGATAATAGCAAAATCTGGATAATGCTGTTAGAAGCAGTAACCATATCATTATATATTCTATGTGCCTAATAAATTGTGTAAATAAAAGAAATTATAACTTGTTTGAACCAGCAAAATGATCGTTGAAATATGGACAGGCTGCAAAAGGAGCGAGATACGACAAGGAAGCTCTAATAAAGTTTTTTCGTATGGTATGTGTAGACATTTAATGTGTTTTTTCTTTCCATGCTCCTCTGACTAGATATTTTCTGAATTGGGCTGGACTGTTTGTTTTCAGTTAATTAGGAGAAGATATTTTTCTGAAGAAATGACTACCTCTAGTTCCAATCCATGGTCTGTTTCTCCAGTGCATAGAACTGTTCAGCGTTTAGATGAGAATTCAAGTGACGATGATCAGTTTTACAAGAGTAAACGGTATGTTTTTCTGAACATGTACCTTTCGAACATATATATTCATGACCATTTTTGACTTTCTAAATTTTGTTTTCAATATCAACTGAAATGTTGTGTTATTGTTCTGTTTTCAATTTATTCAAGCTTTTCATGGTGAAGATAATTTAAATTTAGAGCGCTATGCTCTATCGCTTATTTAAAAATAAAACTTGATGATTGATTATGAAGTTTCTCTTTTTTATCTTATTTCCAATGTTTCTACATTAAGCAATATTTTCTGTCATCCCAATAACATATTGCCAGAATTTCTGGTCATAATCAAAATGTATAGGCTACTTATGGTAGGAGAATAATATATAAACATAGACCTCATAGTAGAAATAAATTCTTACAAACTGTTAAGCAGAATATTTTTCGCGATGATTGTTAGAAGGCTGAATGCATTATCAGTTTCCTCAACTTGTCGCATTTAGCCTACCAACACTTGAACTTTGAAGGTTCCTGTAGCTCCCTCAACTTGGAAAAATTGTACCAGTTTGCCTCCTGAATGTCACGTGTTAGCTTCTGATTGATTTGACTTTTTAAAGATGCCATTTTTCCAATCAGAAGCTGACATGCGGCATTCATGAAGCAAATTGGTGCACTTTTGCAAAGTCAAGGGAGATTTACAGGGTCATTTTCAAAGTTCAGAAAGGGCAGTAGGCGAATTGAGGCAAGTTGAGGGAGTTGATAATGCATTTGGTCTTGTTAGATTTCATTGTTTGCAGAAGGCCTAACGCATCGGGAGGTGCCCCAAGTTGTCCCCAAAAAGCCTGCTGCCCCCTTGAATTTTGGAAATGACCCCATAGTTCCCCATCTTTCAAAAAGTGCGTCGAATAACTTTCTGAACGCCACGTGTCAACTTCTGATTGGTTTGACTTTTCAAAGATGTCATTTGTCTGATTTTCTCTCCCCAATCAGAAGTTGACACGTAATATTCAGGAGCAAAGTGGTGCACTTTTTGAAAGTTGGGTAGCTACAAGGTCACTTTGAAAGTTCAGAGAGGCGGCAGGTTTTTTAGCATCTCCCGATGCATTGACCCTTTGCAGAATCAGGTGTGCTGTTATTTTCAGTAAACTGTTGTTTTCTTTTTGGTAAGCTTCTTTAGTTTGTATGCTTTTATTTGAATACAAGCTGCTTCAGCTCACACATCTCTAACTTGGTTAATTGCAGGGTAACAGGCGATTCTTACAAGTACAACAATATGCTTCCTCCACTTCCAGCACAACGAAATCTAACGCCACCTCCCACACTGTATCCTCAGCAGCCAGTATCAGTCACTGAGAATTATAGCTTCCCAAGATTTTCGTTGTCTGATTCCCAGGAAGCAAACAGCTCAGCAAGATCAAAACGTACGGATATTAATGTCTGATGACCACACCACTTCAGCTTTGGTATGTAGAATGTGCCCACTTTTGCCTTGGGGAATGAATGAATGCCTTTCACATTACATATGAGTTCTTCCTTTCCTTCCTGTATTGTTTGTGAACTGATTGATACCATCCATCCAACATATTATTTAGATATGCGTTCGCAATGGATTTACCGAGTTGGGGCATGTTTAGATAGTGATTGTATATTATATTGATTGTTTTAACCTCAAATTAAATCCTTTTGTAGCAAATTATTTATTAAAAGAAAATAAGCTCAACACAAAAGCAGAAAAATAAATAATAGTAACGTGGTCCCGGGCATCTACCATTATACCTACAATGGTCGGTCAGATAGTACCATAATGGAAAGGAGCGTTTACCTATTTATATAAGAGATCTTGTGGTGGGTCATAAATTGGGAGAGTTTACACCTACTGTAAATTTCCTTCTTACCTATGTTGTACAGAATCATTATGATGAATTGCATCATTTGTTTGATGGCAAGTTAAGCAACAAATTATCTTTGTTTTCTTCTTTTCATTTGTGATCATCATGCAAATAACATTTTGTAGGATTGACACCCAAAGTTTGCAATAACCATTAAGAATTTGGCACAAAAGGCATTTGCATACACTTGTATGGAGGGGTTAAAAGTTAAATAATTTGATTAATTTACTTATGATGTATATTTTGAGTTTAATCATAAATGTTCGTTTTGAGTCCTGAATCGGATTTCAACCTCCCGACATGTTCATTGCTAAGCTCCATCTTCAAATCTTCAAGCTCAAATTTCAAACAACTTAGGTTATGAGGTCACCATTTGAATATGTTAATGGCATACATGGTTTGCACCCTTTATTGGTCCCAAATTCAACAATTTCCCTTAACTTTTATAACCCCTTTCATCTGAGGTAGCATCTTACATGATAGTCCATGACTTTTGGGGCGTGTTTTGACTGAAAAACTCGGATTTTGAGATTCTCTATCTAATGCAATTCCAAATCCAACCAAAGAACTGCTGCAATGGCAAAAATCGAATTCCATTGGATTTGAAGGATGGATAACAAATGTAATGAATAGTATTCCAATCCAATGGAAATCTCCATTCAAAATTTATTGCACACCGTGTACAACCTAAACAATAGAACTTCATTTACTTCGTTTGCTAACATTCAAACTACAACAAATACCTAACATTCTCATCTATTATCCATTACATAATTAATAATAAACTGAAAATCACAATTCCCCACACTTTTTGCTTTCTTATCTACCTTTTTCAACCTCCGTCGCCGATTTTGTCAGTACCGGAGGAAGAAGGGGATTGTGAATTTGCCGTCGCAGCTGAGTTGGAGGAACAATATTACTCTCGACAGCGCCATCACCAGAAAGGGGAGCTCGTCGGTGAAGCAGCTTTGCGATGGCCTTCTACTGTGGCGGTCAGGCTTCCTCCCTTTTTTAAACAGAGGATAATCAAGAATGGTGTTCGGAGGATTTCAGTTCCTGATGAGATATTTCTGCCGAAGATGTGAATCGAAATTTTTTGAGAACAAAGATGAAGTGGGATGTGAATCGACATTTTCTTAAGAATAATGAAAAAAGAAAGTAAAGGGGGTTAAGTAATTAGGTATTTACCATTTGATGTTTTTTTTGAAGTTTAATTTTACACATGACATGGAAATTACGTGGACCAAAATTGTTTTCGACATTTTTGACACATCATCATGCATGTCTAGGGATGGTAACGGATCCAGGACCGGGTCTGAATTCGTGGATCCGAATTCATTATTTAGGATCTGGATCTTATTTTTATAAATCTGTCGGATCAAAGTCCAAGAAAATAAGTATGGATCCGGGATTGGATTTTACAATGAAACCGGATCCGGATCTGGATCCGTAATTAAATATTAATTGTACATTTTTATTATTTATTTAGTTCGAAAATATTGAATAATTAATATTATTTGAGATTCATGTAAATCCAATTGCATGAAAATTATTAAATGAGCATGTAAACTTTTTCAAATAAGGTGAAATATATAAGTATGAAAGCTAAAACTAAGAATTAAATGTTAATTACATGGAATTGTTTTGGATCCGTTTATGGACCCGAATCCTTGAGATCCGTTGGATCTGGATCCTAAAATTATGGATCCAACTGATCCGAATCTAGTACATTCAAACTGATCCGGAACGAGTCCAAGCCGGATCCGACTCGTTGTCATCCTTATGCATGTAAGTGTATCACCAAAACTGGTATATTAGGATGGAAGGGATTACGATACAAGTACATCTCTCGAGGCAGAAGTCATGAATTTGATATTCCAACTTTGTTAAAAATCCTTATTTGAAAAAAAAAATTAGGGGAAATTTTATAAATGGACTGTTTAAGTTTTTCTATCAACCCAAGTTTTAGGCCTTAACATTTTTGTCTAATTAACTTTCATTATGATCCGAATTACGCTCCTGAGCAAACGTTTCACCTTGTTTACGTTGCAAGTTCCAACTTCCTCTTTCACTCTCTCTCTCTAACGTTTATTGAAACTCAACCCACCATCTAACGCTACAAACACACGATCGTTCTTCACAAACACCATCTCCTAACCACGTTCTCCTCCAAAAACCGGCAGTTCGTTCGCCTATTTAAGTTCAAATTTCGAAAGGATGAACAAACGACATTGATTTCTACAAAAATCAAGCATTCAGCAAAAACCGAATCCAGGTAAGATTTTGAAATACCTAAATGAAGTTGAATATCAAATGTGCTTCTATTTATGTCTATTTCCATTCAAATTAGATAACAATGGCACCAAAAAGAGCATCACAGAAGTCGAGCAGTGAGAAACAAAGCAAAAACCAGAAACTCAAGAAAAAGGAAGCCACATCTGAAAGCGACGAAGAAGAAATACAGACGCAACAGAGTTAGGTAAATTAAAATGCATTTTAAATTCAAAACAGAATGAAAAAATGACTAAATCTGGGGTAAAACAAGTATTCGCATTCTAGGAGGGAACATTCCATCAACTAGCCAAATAGTAGGAATTTCATGGTAATTACGTAGTAGGATCATGGTAGGAACATGCTAGGATGATAGAAATGACAAAACATCATCAAATAGGGATGGCAACGGATCCCGGACCCGGACCGGATCCGTGGATCCAGATCCGTTTTTTAGGGTCTGGATCTCGATTTTATGGACCCGTCGAATCCGGGTCCAGGAAACGGGTCCGGGTCCGGGTAATGAAACTCGGATCCGGACCCGGATCCGTATTTAAGTATTAATTGTATTTTTTTATTTATTATTTACCCCGAAAATATTGGATAATTAATATTATTTGATATCCACGAAAATCCAATTGCATGAACATAATTAAATGAGCATGTAAAATATTTAAAATAAGGTGAAATGTACAAAAATGGAAGCTGAAACTAAGAATTTGATGTTAATTACATGGACCCG
>CATIWQ010622568.1:0-15388 GCA_949673415.1 Euphorbia schlechtendalii | reverse complement strand
CACTACGCGCCGAGACCATGTCAGCACGACATCTCGCCGAGGTATAGAACCAAATTAAATAACCTTCGGCGTTACCCACCGCCACTTCACGGAGACATCACCCTCAGAACCCACTACTCTGACGTTTCTCTCTCCTCTGCCACATTAAATGCATTACCAACTGGCAGAGATGAATCATTTAATGCTCCGACGGTGGACAAGACCCCCAAGCGGCGGGCCACACGTGTACCTCTTACAGATAGGTCCCGCATGACATCACTACACACAAACCCTATAAATGGCAAGTCTCTAACTGGAAAAAGGGTACGTAATCATAAAAGAACTTTACTAAGACCCCTTTACTCTGACCACTGACTAGATCATCGGAGAATCTTCGCCGGAAACATTTCCGGCCGAGGATTTGTTTTGCAGGACCTTTGAAGACTCGATAAGCGGAAGATCACTTTGGAAGGACATCAAATAGTTATGATATTCATGATAAGGAATAAAGTATTATCTTTATATTAAACAAACGAGCATGCTTTTAGAATGCAGAAATATATATATAAATAAAGAATAAATAATTAAGGTCCGAGCTAGCAACAGGTGATCCTTGTGCAATGTACAAATCAAAAGTGGTCCAAAATCCTAATTCTACTATACTCTTTGGGACCACTTATATTATTGCAGCTGAGTCATGATAATTTAAAGTTACATTATGTTTAGTTTTAGTTTTCTATTATCCTATTTCCCCAGAAATGCAGGTGATCATTGAGCCTAAAGCTGTCTCAACTAAAAAGTTAGAACAAGTTTTATCAAAATGCCAAAACATTGCCTCCAGTTCAAAACTCGGCATGCCTTCTGTGATAAGGCAGACCAAATCCAAGTTGTCTAAAGCCCAGCCCACTAACTCTTTTATGGAAATTGTCAACTTAGGTCTAGCTTTACAAGTATCATAAATTTGACAAAGGGAAACTCTTACAATTTTTTTTGCCAAGGTACATCCGGAACCTCTGAACTTGTCTCTAAACATTTCTTAAGTTTTAAATAACATTCTAAACTTGCAAAAAGTACATCAATAACTTCCTAAACTTATCCTTAAAATTCATTCCCCCCTCAATGGTGCATGTCAGCTTCAGATTAGTTTGATTTTTAAAATTGCTATTTTTCCTAATATTTCTCTCCAATCAAATTCTGACATGTGGCATTTATGTGGCAATTTGGTGTGCTTTTTACAAGTTTCAAAAACTCCATATGTATTAAGCCTATTTTTTGTTTCTAAACTTTTGATAACATATAAAAGTCCTCCTCTTCTTTCTCTTTTTCTTTATTTTTTGTTTTATTTTTAACTTATCCCTCAATAATTTAACTTTTTTTTACATGCTTTTGTCTTTTGTTATCTTCGAAATAATATCTAGGGATTTTTAGGAGAATGAGCTTATTGTAGTAATATAATTACAAATTTAACCCATCTTGTGTATATTCTCCTCTGTGTGTTTTTAAGTTTACAAACTCTCAGGCTTGCATTCTATATAACCACCAATCTTCAAGTTTTCGTTCCTTTCTTCTAAAATTGTTAGAAAATCAAAACTTAATTCTCTCTATCTATTCGACAATTGTTTTCTTCTCTTCATCTCGATTTCTATTTTATTGTCGTTCTACCAAAATCATGATTCAGTTATCCACGAAATTGTGATTAATATTGTTTGGATTTTGAAGAGCTGCCCTCAAACTTCCTAGTTAAATTGACTTCTTCTTCTTCTTCTTCTTCTGCAATGGATATGGCAGCTACTTCAAATACAAGTATGTGTAAGTCATTTTTCGATTGTTTTGTTTATGTTACCTCAGTTTTTTTGAAATTAATTAATTTTAGGTTATTATGCATTTTCCAATTAGAATAAGGTGATATACAATTTGGGAGCTTGATTTATGTTTAATTCAATGGTTGTGCTCAAAATATTTCTCAAAATTATTTCCTATGTATGTAAACAAGATTGTGGATCATCCCATTTGAAGTTATTAATATTGTAAGTATTTGAGATTATTTTCTTAGATATTATGTTCTATGAATTTGGAATCTATAGCCCTCAATTGTAGCCTTCTAGATTTGTTTTACTGGCAAGATCTTTCGATATGATATTGTAGAGACTATATTGATTCTTGGCATAGCCAAAAAGTATGCAGAACATGTGGCAAAGAGAACTTTTTGTGTGTTATGGTATAGCCCGATGTGAGCACGGGATTTTGTACCAGCTCGCGCGTTCAATGATGACGGCTTTTCAAGATATTTATCCTTGAATCACACGATCTTCGACCGTCCGACAATCTTCAAATGGGAGTCTTCCTCGTCGCTGAATTATTTAATTTTATTCAGAAATTAATTAAATACATAAAAAAAATTCGAAAACAAAAAAAACCGAGAGAGATTGAATCCCAGGCCTGAAGACAGGCCTTGCTAAAAAATGGACTTTAGCGGGCGAGGTAGCCTCGCAAACTCCTTGGCAAGGCAGCCCTCGCCAAACTCGTTGGCGAGGGCATGACTCGCCAAAGTTGGCGAGGCAGCCTCTCCAAAGTTGCGGCGAAGGGCGTAGCCAAACTTTTTTCCGGTGAAAACTTACTTTTTTTGGATTTCCGGGATATTCTATAAATAGTCGGACATTTTTGGATTGAGGGGGCCTCGAAAATTTAGAGAAAATTCTCTTCTTCAGATAAAAAAAATAGACAAATATTTTCTTTTCTTTTAATATTTTCTTGGATCCAAAACACTTTTGGATCCCAAATTTCTTCATCTTTTAATTAAATTTCTTCATCTATTTCTTCTTAAATCCTCAGATGTTCTCGGGTCTAAAACAAATTTAGAACTCGAGTCTGATTATCTTTTGGGATAAATAAACACTTATTTTTCCACATTAAACGACAATTAAATCAAAACGAACGAGGAACACTCCCGGAGATCGAACGGATACGCCGAAGTGGATTCATACAGCAAGGGTAAGCCTCTGAGTTCCTAAAACTGTGAATTTCGTGCTCATCGTCTGCTTCATCTTTTTCTGATTTTGTTTGTGTATCTAGGAATATTTTTTTATCTCTTTTTATGTAAATAATATTGTAATTCTCTTCTTCATCTTTATTTTTTTAGAATATCCCCAGGAAGGGAATTAAAATTATTCCCGGATAACAGATCTCACTTTATGCCATGCGATCATTTTCAATGATAAAATTGATCAACATACGTGTAAATAAAAATGAACCAATTTTTATTTAAAATAATAACTTTAAACCGTCGATGTTTTAATTAGGCCACACGGGCCTCGCTAAAATCAAATCGAACATATGTGATATCCCTTGTGCTAACCTTTACGGATGCAGGTTAGATGTATGTTTAGGATTTTATTTTTCCTTCGGGTATTGTACATATTTTTGAGGAAATGTAATTAATAGGGTAGCAGGCGGTTGCATCCCCCGATTTTTTAAAGCCTTGTAATTTTTATTTTTCGCATTTATTTTCCGCATTTACTTACTGCTTTGTGGATGATTTATTATTCAGCTTTGTGTATGGTTTATTGTTTTGCAATACGTGAATCATGCATATAAAGTCTAAAAATGACCTAAGTGTGAATATGCATAACTAAGAAAATACGGTTTTCTGTAGATGTAATATAATGTGATCACATAAGAAATAAGTAACTTATCCCGGACCCGAATCTTTGTGTCTTGGTGGGCCGTCCCCCGGACTTTAAGCCTCATAGGACTTTAATTCCTGGAAAGAGCTAATCCAGGTGGCGACTCCACACTAAGAAACGGCGGATTCGGGTTCGAACAGATCTAAAATTGTTTTCACCTTCTCTTTCAACCTTTTTTCGGGTCCTCGACTCGGTGCACCTTTTTTCAAATGCCTCGGTAGACCGCGCCTATGAAATCGTGCACATTCAATCCACCGCTCCATGTCGCCCGCTCACAGTGGCGACTCTGCTAGGGATTTTTCTAAAAACTTACTTTTCAAAGATTTTAGATTTTGGATAAGTGCCGAAAATTATTGATCACATTATTCCATTTTCTCTTAATTATGACATATTCATAATAACGTATAGTAGTAAAAGGGATTAGCCCATAAGTCTAAGGTACCCTTATTACAGCGACACTTTCTCTTGTACTAATTTGATTCCATGAGAAAAAATAGTACTTGAGTAGGTGGAGCACTTGTTGCCATATTGCATGTACCTCCCTCATTAGAGGCTTGGAGTGTATTTTAGTGGAACAAGAACCTTCTACATCAACAACCCATTTACAACCCTCATATAAATAAACCGTAGGCATTTTCCCTAGGGTGTTACCCAACACGCAATCATGCATTATATTTTCTTGCAGGTGCGCTCCTTAGTATCTTCATTATTCTAAGATGAACCAAACTTAGGATAGAGACTAGCCAAGAACCCTACACGCGGGAGTTGTATGGTTGGAAGTTTGGACGTTGCATGCTATGTACTATGCGTATATTGCTTTCAATTTGTCACTGAAAAAATGTCATGCTAACCACAAATTTTTGTGCAAACACTTGAACTCACACACTCATGATATTAAATGTACATATCACTATACCAAACCAATATCACATACACTTAGGCACAGTTAACACTATAGATCGTGTCGCCCTAGGACAACATAAAGCCACTTAGGAACATCACTTACCCCTTTTCAGCGAGATGTCCACTTGACATCTCGCTATTAGCCTGTACATGGCAAACATACCTTTCTTTTACTACATGATGTCCACTTGACGTCCGACACTTAGCTCACAAGGGATAATAACATATCCCACACATTACCTTTGAGATGTCCACTCAATATCTAACTCACAGCCCTTCTGGGGTAATTATACACACCAAATGTCCAAACAGGGCAAATACCTACCCAAACCATTTCCCACATTAAAGGATATCCTAGTTGATGTCCTAACCTAAGCCCACACAAAGCGAACTTACTTACCAAATCTTCAAGGGTATAGGCTTCATACACGAATCATCCGCCCACACAAGGAAATAATTCACGTTTCACCACATACCCTCAAATAGTGATGACCACATAGGTATCCGAAACTTTGCCCTAATTAGGAAAAATAACCCAATCATTCATTAGATAGCTACATAAGGTAGTTGTTTTCATTTTATTAGGGTATGTTACATCGCTTACCCGAAACAATTTTGACCTCCTCACCTAGTCATAGTACAAAACCTCAAACCATTGACCTATTACCATAACTTAGTCACCTCACTTACACACGATTGTACAAATCTCAAATCCAACCCCTATTGTTGGATTTTCATTTCCACATGTTTTCATTTTTACCTAACGACTAACTTGTTTGTTTCAATAGATTGACATACATGTTATTTCACATCATGGCATGCTAACCCCTTGTGAATGCAGCCATAACATTAAAAATCTCATGCATTACCTGCATCATGAGTCATATTACAAATCTCACACGTACGGTCTAATATTCTGCTCGTATATCAAAATGGCTTGGAAGAGGCCTGCTCGCTGCTTGGTCCGTGTTTCTTCGATCGTGGCCAGTCTAGAGGGGGTTCCATACATTGACTCAAGTGAGGACTCGGTTTCTGATTCAGATTTAGTTCAACACACGTCTTTCATGGCCAATCCACGAGAAGAAGGTATGGGAGAGGATCACCCTGTCCTTACGTGATAAAATTCTCAACAGTCATCGGTGAGCGCCGAGATTGTAGCTGCCCTGAATGCCTTTGCCAACAGCGAACAACTAGCATCGCTCATTCGCCAACATGTTGGGAGGACCCAGAATGCAGTGTCCAGCTCGGAGGTCACCCTTAACAATGGCAATCCAACTAGATGGCCTGAGGTAGGAGGACCTCCCACCTCACACATGATGCCCCTAACTCCTACTGCCTATTACCAGTTCAGGGCAGGACAAAGTCATCCTATTCAGCTAGCATTCGCACTAAGGCCTTTCTACCAAGGAATGACCCAACACCTTATTCCTAACTGGAGTACATCGGTCGCCTCACAGTTCCAGGCACCTCAACTGCCCCATTTCACGGTATATCCCCAAGGGCAATATGGCTCTTATCCAAGCGCAGGGAACGCCATCCTCCAACAACCTGGCATGGCGGAACTGTGGCAACAGTTCTTGGCCATTCACGGTGACCACTTAATGAACACGTACCCTGCACAACCGACAATCGGGGATGAAGATAGCTTGCCCCCAAACTTCGCAATGCTGCAGTTTGAGAAGTACGTAGAATCTGGTGACCTACGCACTCACTTGACGCATTATCAGACAATGATGAGAGCATTGAGGGTCAGTGATCGAATGATGGCTAAGCTCTTCGTCATCACCTTAGGCTACCCGGTCAATGAATGGTACAGCCACATTCCGCTGGACATAGCTACCTATTGGAATAGCCTCACTCAAGCTATGCTGGAGCATTATGGTTTCAACTCTCATATGGAAACCACAATGCAACATCTGGAGGCTATAAGGTAAAGGCAGGGTGAGAGCTTTAAATCCTACTATGCACGCTGGATAGCCACACAGGTCAGGCTTAGGGCTCGCTTAACTCTACCAGAGATGATAACCAAGCTTCTGGACGGTGCACTGCCATCATATAAGAACAAGTTTGGATCAGACATCTTCACGAGCTATCAAGAAGTGTTTGAGAAGGCAGATAGGATGGAGCACTTTGAATCCATTGATACATCTAGGGGGAACTAGCGTCGGATGAAGATGATGTAATAAATTAGCATTGAGCTACTTTGCCAATGAATAAATTGAACATTGTTTATTTGCTTGATATTTTATCAATGACATCACGCATTCTCATAAACATATACATAATGTTTTTAGCACATGTGACATGTCATGAAATTAATTTGGGTATAAATGGATTCCCCATAATAAATTCAAATGATTTGACTCTTGAGAGAAAGTGAGAGATAAATACATGTACTTAGACAATGCGTGATAGCAATTGCCTCATCATACAAGGATGAAAGACCAATGAAAAGATCTCCAAGCACGAAACATCCACTAACTCAACCAAGAGAACGAAGCACGAAAAGATAAAAAAGATCGGAGCTAGAATAAGGCCAAAATATCGACCAAGCAAGCTGGGACCAAATAACTGACGCAATGTCACAAAGAAGGAGTCAGATCATTGAATACATCACAACCATGCATAAGATCAAACAACTAACGCAATGTCACAAAAAAGGAATCAGGTCATTGAACACATCAACAACTCCATCACCACCATTCATGAGACCAAACAACTGGAACGATGCTACAAAGGAGGAGTCAGATCATTGAACACGTCAACAACTACATCACAACCATTCATGAGACCAAATAATTGGCGCAATGCCACAAAGAAGGAGTCAGATCGTTGAACACGTCAATAACTCCATCACCACCATTCATTAAATCAAACAACCGGTGCAATAACAAGAAGAAGGAATTAGATAGTTGAACACGTCAACAACTCCATCACACGGATCACCATCATTTGTGGGATAATCAAACAAGAGTCAATGCTAAAGATAAAAAGGAGTCAGACCGTTGAACACTTCAACAATTCTAGCTCACTACCATTTGTAGGGTAATCATTACACAATTGAACTCAAAAAGGAAATGCTGATGATCAAGACCCACCATCACATACACTTCAAGCCAGCAAAGACGTGCGAGCACCAACCAATTGATCAGAAACGCTGAATGAGATAACAAATGAATTCGTGGACATGGACGATGACCATATCAACCAAGTCTTACATAATTGCTATCACGCATAGGTGAAAGAAATAAATCAATAAAAAGCAGTACGAACAAAAAAATTTGTAATTAGCCTGTCAATTAACACTCGATTAGTTGAGCAAAAGTTAGGGCTTCTTTTCAAAATAGAAAAAGAATAGTCCGCTGAGTTGAAAACCCGAAAAGGGCGGCTCAGGCAAAACTTAAGACATCGAGAGAACAACATTAGTTAGAAAACCTAAAAAGGTTAATTGATGGTAGGAGTCAAATCATTTGAAACATTTATACCCCTGTCAAGTTCATCAATGAATTGTCATTTTTGCTGAATCTTTATGCATATGCTTATTTTGATTGCTTGCATGCCAATGGTAGAATATCGCAAGTAAACATCCAAAAATTAAAAAAATAAAGTATATAATAAAGAAAAATAAGTCTGCTGGATTGAAAACCTGAAAGGGCGGTCTAGGCAAAAATTAGGGCAATGTTCAATAGATTGAAAACCCGCAAGGGTGATCTATGCAGAAATTAGAACCAATATTAAGTTCATCATCTCCTCTTCGGAACGGTACGAGACATCATATACCTTCAACACTTCAAGCAAACGACTTCCAAGCGATCATCGTCGACATAACACGGGATCAATGATTCATCCAGACTTTCCTCAAATCAGATCTAAGCTATGAACTTGAATCTAATTCAATGAACCCCTGGTCTTCGCTTTGAGGAAGTCATCAATGGAATCCCCAACAAGACAAACCCTAAGGGCAACCATGCACCAGCACAAGGGATTGCTCCTCAATGGATGAAGCCCACGACGCCTATAACAAACGAACATACATCATATGATAAAAATTTTTATCATGCATACATTACATTCACATCATGACATTTACAAGCAAAAACGATGCCGAACTGGGGCAACACTATCCCGATAAATAAGAACCCCCACCTCCACATGAGGAACCTACAAACAAGATGATTGCCCACTCAAGCCTAAAGTCAACATGCAATAAAAGCCTCCTCAAACAGAGTGGTTCTCGGGACATCCCCGAATTTCTATTAAACTTATTTATTTATCAGTTTTTATTTTTGATTGAAGGGGTAAAAATTTTTGCTTCGCATAAACTCAATCAAATAATTAAAACATCCATCATAAAATGTATTAACATTATACTTTTCCATGATTTGTAACAGGATATAAGTCAACATCCTATTAAGGAAATTCAAAACATAACCGAAGAAGGAGACGGTTATCTCAATGGCTGAAGAAAGAAACAATCTCATTTATCAACCGGAGAATGAAATGGTTGCCGACTACAACAGGGATGTCGTAGAAAGAAACGGTCGACCCGCCCACAAGGGGCATCAAGTACCTAAGGGATTCTGAAGAAGGAGATAGACAACCCTATGAAGACACAGCGCCAGAAAGGAAGGCCTATGTCATCACCAATTGGGAACAAGAAGTCACCAGCCGCACTGGTCAGGTATATTCTCAATCCCTCCACTCTTTTCGTGTGATAAAACTAGTTATACAACCAGCAATTATCACACGAGGCGCAGCTGTGAGCACGAGATTTTGTACCAGCTCGCGCGTTCAATGATGATGGCTTTTCGGGATATTTATCCTCGAATCACACGATTTTTGACCGTCCATTGATCTTCAAATGGGAGTCTTCCTCATCGCTGAATTATTTAATTTTATTCAGAAATTAATTAAAAAATACGAAAATACATAAAAAAAATTCGAAAACAAAAAAAACCGAGGGAGACTGAATCCCAGGCCTGAAGGTAGGCCTCGCCAAAAAATGGGCTTTGGTGAGGCAAGCCTCGCCAATGACGCAGCGAGGGGTCGGGCCGAACTATTTTCTGGCTAGGCCCTTGCCGGAAAAACTTACCTTTTTTGGATTTGCGGGATTTTTTTTATAAATAGTCGGACATTTTTGGATTGAGGGGCTCGAAAATTCAGAGAAAATTCTCTTCTTCAGATAAAAAAACAGACAAATATTTTCTTTTCTTCTAATATTTTCTTGAATCCAAAATACTTTTGGATCCCAAATTTCTTCATCTTTTAATCAAATTTCTTCATCTATTTCTTCTTAAATCCTCAAATATTCTCGGGTCTAAAACAAATTTAGAACCCGAGTCTGATTATCTTTTTGGATAAATAAACACTTATTTTTCCACATTAAACGACAATTAAATCAAAACGAACGAGGAACACTCCCGGGGATCGAACTGATACGCCGAAGTGGATTCATACCGCAAGGGTAAGCCTCTGAGTGCCTAGAATTGCGAATTCCGCGCTCATCGTCTGCTTCATCTTTTACTAATTTTGTTTGTGGACCTTTGGAATATTTTTATTTCTTTTTATGTAAATAATATTGTAATTCTCTTCTTTATCTTTATTTCTTTTCTTTATTTTTTTAGAATATCCCCAGGAAGGGAATTAAAATTATTCCCGGATAACAGACTTCACTTTATGCCATGTGATCATTTTCACTAATAAAATTGATCAACATACATGTAAATAAAAATGAACCAATTTTTATTTTAAAAAAAACTTTAAACCGTCGATGTTTTAATTAGGCTACACGGGCCTCGCTAAAATCAAATCGAATATATGTGATATCCTCTGTGCTAACCTTTGTGGATGCAGGTTAGATGTATGTTTAGGATTTTATTTTTTCTTCGGGTATTGCACATATTTTTGAGAAAATGTAATTAATAGGGTAGCGGGCGGTTGCATCCTCCGATTTTTGAAAGCCTTGTAATTTTTATTTTTCGCATTTATTTTCCGCATTTACTTACTGCTTTGTGGATGGTTTATTATTCCGCTTTGTGGATAGTTTATTATTCCGCTTTGTGGATGGTTTATTATTTTACAATACGTGAATCATGCATATAAAGTCTAAAAACGACCTAAGTGCGAATATGCATAACTAAGAAAAAAAGGCTTTCTGTAGATGTAATATAATGTAATCACATAAGAAATAAGTAACTTATCCCGGACCCGAATCTCTGTGTCTTGGTGGGCCGTCCCCCGGAAGTTAAGCCTCACAGGACTCTAATTCCTGGAAAGAGCTAATCCAGGTGGCGACTCCACACTAAAGAAACAGCGGATTCGGGTTCGAATCGATCTAAAATAGTTTTCGCCTTCTCTTTCAACCTTTTTCCCGGGTCCCCAACCCGGTGCACCTCTTTTCAAACGTCCTGGTGGACCACGTCTATGAAATCGCGCTCATTCAGGCCACTGCTCCGTGTCGCCTGCTCACACCCGATTACCAAGTATGTTCTTGTATTTATGGTATTCAATCTGTTACTCATTTAGGTCCAAATTGTATGGGATACTTCCTTGTAGAATTTATGTGTCGTACTATGTTTGTAATTCCCAATTTGATATATATTAATTGTTTAACTGTTATATGTGTAATGTAGTTGCATTAAATAATTTAATGCTGTCTAATATTTCACCTAAGAACACTTTCGAATTGAATTTTTGGACAGGAAAAGGGAATATATTATATTTGATTCCGAATTATTATATGTCTCATAAATTTCTATTATATACCTGTTATAACTGTTAGTGCTAGCACCATCGATCACCTTTTCACTAGCTACGTTTCCCTTGGCCCCAACCGCCACTTCAGGATATAGTATAGTATATGAGTATTATGCGTGCTGCTGATAATTTTAATTTTAACATTAACTAACACCGTTTAAATTTTTTTTTTGTTAGGGTACAAGCCTTTGTGAAGAGGGATTGCCTTCCGGAAGTTCTATCCCCTAATCACTAGAGCAGTTGCAGCATTATTGGTGTGATTGAGCTAAATGCTTTTAATCTATGAATGTTACAAGCAATTCGGTAGTTTTTTAAATGGTGCATATTATGTTACAGTTTACTTTGCAAGCCTGGAACACTTGATTTTGAAAAGGTAAGGGGGGAAAATATTGATCTGCCTTCGCATTGAAAACGAGAGTTGAAAAGTTGCGATAATCACTTCTTGCTGGTGTTGCTAATAAGTCAAAAGAATCTAAGTTGGTTGCTTTCTCTTCAAGTCATTTCCTCAGTTTGATGTTCATGCAGCATTTTGATACCCCCATTATATTGAACGAAGACCCTTACAGGTTTAACTTAGTCGATGATCTAATCTTTAAACTATTGACTGAAATTGTAATTAAGCATATCATCGGAGAATGCACTAAATAATATTTACTTGAATAAATTCATAGTTAAATGGGAGTTGTTTGTGTGTATTGGTTTGGCAATTTCATCTTTTCTAATCATCAAAAGCATATATCTTAATTTGTTACCTAAACTCATTTATTGCAGAATTAGCATACTGCCACTTGCTTTCTATTTCTGTATTTATAGGGTTATCAGTAGCTGAAACTAAGTGATGCTTCTCTTCATCTTAGTTCCTATATACACTATTATTATTGACCAGAGTAATTTTTTGGTATTGTTTGTTAATCAACTTTCGTTGACTGCTTTCTCTTCAAGGGGGTCGAATCTCATTGAGTCATAAATCCTCAAGGTTTGTCTATTAATTTCTTTCATTTATTCGTACTTTTGCTGATATTAATAACGAAATATGTGGTGATTTTTACAGCCTGAAATCATTGCTCTTGCTATTAATGTAATTGCTGCTTACACTCAAGCAACATGACCAACGGAAGAAAAGTTCGACACGCAAAGAATCATCTGCAATTTAGAATTTCTCGATTCGGGGGTGATCAATGCTAGAATGATAAGCAGTTTGTTTTATCATTTCGTAAGAAAAAACACCTAAAATAGAAGTGATCTGTGTGTTGAACTGGTTCTGATAGTTTATAATATTAGTATATGCCTGGTCAATTTAATGTTAGTATAGGCCTGTGATATGCTTTCTAAAACTTATTTGCACTTTCATCATGGTTGTTTAATTTGGTTTTGTTTTATGGCTAAATACATAGTTTGCTCCATGAAGTTGGCATAAAAAGTCATGTACGTACCACCCCAACGTTAACTTAACCCCCCAATATTGGTAAATATGTGCAACATAATCTCCCGTCACAAACTTTCCCACTCTCAAGTCGAAGAGTATGATATACTTGCGATGATGTGGTATAAATGTGTTAAAAATAAAAAAGTCAAACCAACCTCATTTAGACATGTATCATGAACCTAAAAAATTTCAAAAAAATCCTTCGAACAATTTCATTCCAATCCTTATTTAATTAAATCTTTTTAATTATACCATCTTCCCCAAAATTCCATACATAAAATCTATAAACTTGAAATCATTATGTACAAAACCCATAAACATAATATCTTACTTTAAACACAAAAACATAAACTCAATTTTCCACTCTCTTTTTTTGCAAAAGAATCCAGAATCAAATAAATACTAAATAAATTAACAAAAAAGTAAAAAATAAAAATCGCCTGATCAATGGATAGACACTGTATATGTAATGTATGTAACCCAAATCAAAAAATATATCCATATTCAAGTAATTAACATATCAATCAACAAAGATTTACATCCATCGCAATTTAAGATCATAAAATGGAGCCGTTCAGCACAGCAGCCACAAATCCAAGATAGTTCAATCTATTCGAAAAGGCGCTGCTCAGTGCCGGAGCAGGTGCATGAGTTGAAATCGTAGATCGGACTGGAGTTGGTGCAGACGGAGAAAGCGCAGTTGGAGAATGAGAAGGCGGAGATGCAGGTGGTTTAATAGCAGGATTGACTAGACGAGGAGGAGCTGCATGAGGTTTTTTAGACGGAGCCGGCGACTGGGCTACGGGGGCTAATGATTTTCATTTTATATTTTTATATTTTTTTTTGTTTTTTTGTCAAAATAGTTAACCCACTATCCTTGAAATGTCAAACAATACCACGTCATCCATTAGGAGGCTAAATTATTCGGTATTGTCAATATTGGAGCGTTAAGTTATATGAGGTTGGGTAACAGATGACTTTTTCTATCAAATTTGGGGATAAACTATGTATCATGTCTTGTTTTATTAAAATATTACAAATTTGATGAGAAATCTTAGTGATCAACAATACATTCTCGATCAAATTAATGATTATTACATATTGTTTTATGTCCAACTACATGTCGATTATAAGTATGATGAATATCCATTATACACCTGATATAGTTTTGTTATTTTTATTATATATCTAATATATATTTGTTATACCCTATGTATTGATGTGCCGTAAACATGTTATACATGTATTATATGTCTGAAATACATGAATTAGACAAAGTAAAGTACTTTTTGAAATAATTTAGTAGGTTTTCATGTCTATATAAACCTATTACATATCTATTATATCTATATTATATTTATTATATATCTAATATATATATTATACATATGTATTATCTTCTATAAATGTAATGTGCATATATTATAAGTTTCAAATGTATAGAATGGACAAGTAAAGTTTTTGACACAATAAGCAAGGTACTGAATTAAATCACTAACAAAGTTGAAATTTTGTTTCAAACACTAGTACGAAACATAACATAGTTCTTGTTTGAATAAATCATTGGTTTAAAAATTAATAAAAAAAAGCCTTCAAATCATCGGTCATCCCAATCTTCTATCATATTTTCTTTGCTCTCAAAGTTTTCTTTTTTCTTCTTCTCGTTGTATTTATACAATTTGGCAGTTTGACACATTCTATGGAGGTCGATATCAATCTTTTATGGCATTGATTTTTCCTTGATGATGTAATCAATGTAGCTTAGCACAAAAGTTCCACAATCACTATAGATTTTTCAAGAGCAGAAATCAATTTATTGACATATAGTAGGTATATAACATGCATATGATATAGAACCATTATAAATGAAGGATACACATTGTTGCACCCCTGCATAAACTCATCCTGATGTCCAAAAGGAATTGTTGGAGGCATCAAGAAGCTTGCTCAAACTAGAACCAAAATCAAGGTAGATTTGCATTTGGTAACAATGACTTATAAAACTTAACATTAATACCAAGAATATAAAACTCTTAACTTTGAATAAGATTTTTGAGGCCTCTATGCCTTCCTCTAATAAAGTTCATATGCAAAAAGCATGGTACTCTAAGTGTGTTGTTACTTAGTTCATCTGTATAAGCATTAGGATTTAGAAAGTGGGAATGCGATACTGAAGTGAGGAAAAAATTGGCAAAAGCAAAAAATTAAAAAAAAAAAAGATTAAACACAAAGATCTTTGTTGTTGTCCTTGTTCTCGTCTTTGAAATTCACAATTTCAGCTGGGTGATAAATGATAAACGAACTCCAGTGGAGATAGCAAACAACTTGGATTCATCTTTAAAATTTTAAAGAAATCTTCTTGATAAATAAGTGTTCAACTACTTCCAGCTTGTAATTTACAGGGATGAAAAGGAAGTCCTTCTCAAAAAGATTAACTTTTCTTGTCCATTTACTAACACGTTGAAATGCTTCCCTGCCATCACATGACCTAGATGGATTTTTTATACACGTTGAATTACCCAGATTAAATAAACATATATTAAATATGAAGTAGGTATATAATATGCATATAACATATATATATATATATATATATATATATATATATATATATATATATATATATATATATATATATATA